>CAUYPK010000842.1:0-22553 GCA_963574355.1 Loris lydekkerianus | reverse complement strand
AATAGATTTGAGTTCTCTGTGGATTCTGGTTATTAGACCTTTATCGGAGGTATAACCTGCAAATATTTTCTCCCATTCTGAGGGCTGTCTGCTTGCTTTACTCACTATGTTCTTGGCTGTGCAGAAACTTTTTAGTTTGATCAGGTCTCAGTAGTGTATTTTTGATACTGCTTCAATTGCCTGGGGAGTCCTACTCCTGGAGTTTTTCTTAGCTTTTAACTAATAGCTCAGAATCCATCTTCCCATAGGTGAAACATTTTTTTTCCCCTTAAGTTCCTCATTATTCTTGTATACACTGAAGCTCATTTCTCTGTCTGTTTGAAGTGTTTGGTCATCTCTTCCTTTCTTCTCAATGAGTTGACAGCTCTGTACCAAGAAAGCCTTAAGGTTAGCAATAATTATCAACAGATAAAGAAAGCATTGTGCTGGGGCATGGGCTGGTGGGGGGGAGCCTGCAGGGAGCACTTACTGTCCTCCACTCTGGGCCACAAGGTGGAAGCAGCTTAGTTGGTACCTGGCTGCTATAGCAAAGCACCACAGACTGTGTGGCTCAAACAACAGACATTTATCTTCTCCCAGTCCTGCGGCTACAAATCCAGGATGGGTCTCTTCTCCCTGCTTCACGTGGTTCTTGCTCTGAAGGTGTCTGCGTTGCAATCTCCTCCTATTATGAGACACTAGTCACACTGGATCGGGGCCCACCCTAATGACACATTTTAACATAACTACCTCTTTAAAGATCTTATCTCCAAATACAGTCACATTCTGAGGTACTAGGGATCAGGGCTTCAACACAGGCATTTTGTGGGGGACACAATTCAGCCTCTAATAATATATGAACAACTTTTCATACACTTGCCAGATTACGGGGCCCTATAAGGTTCAGATGTTGCACTGACCTCTCTGACTCTACAGACTCTTCATAACAAATGTAAACAGGTTGCTTATCTGATTCCCCACATGCGGCACCATGTGCAGAGAAACTGCCAGCCACAAAACAAGCCGAGATGCTGGGGCAGATGTGCCTACCGCAGCAGGAAGTGACTTTAGCACCAAGAGGGTGGCAGAAAATCCTTAAAAGGGCAACACTGGAGTGTCAGTTACTGGGTCCGACAATGAGAACAGAGTAACGATACTCCTGAATTGTCAAATGTTGGTGGCATTATTTTTAAAATCCAGTGGTATTCTATGAATTTACAAGTGAAAAAACAAAAATGTTGATAGAAGGCTGTGAAAATTTTCCCCATTAAATACTACATAATTAAAATTGTTTGGCCATATGAGGGAGACACACTTCACAGAGTAAGTCAGCTATGCAAAATTAAAATTTCCCAGTTCTTCAGGGTAAAGAAGAACTTTATGTATGAACAGGCAAGGTGGCTGTAATCCTAGCTCTCTGGGAGGCCTAGGTGGGTGAATTGCTTGAACTCTGGAGTTCCACACCAGCTTGAGCAAGAGCCAGACCCTTTCTCTACTAAAAATAGAAAAACTAGCCAGCAGGCCAGATGGCCTGTGCCTGTAGACCTAGGAGGTTGAGAAAAGAGGGTTGCACAAGCCAAGAGTTTGAGGTTGCTGTGAGCTATGACACCATTGCACTCTACCCAGGGAGATAGAGTGTGACTCTGTCTCAAAAAAAAAAAAAAAAAAGAGAGAGAAAGAAAGAAAGGAAGGAAGGAAGGAAGGAAGGAAGGAAGGAAGGAAGGAAGGAAGGAAAGAAAGAAAGAAAAAAAAAAAAGAAATCCTGGCTTTCCTGTCATAACGGTCTTCAGGTTTGGACTGACCTCCCAGGGACCATTCAACAAACAGTCACTGAAATTTGCTAACAGTTTTCAAAGAAGGTATTTATCAGACGCTTTTTCATTTAAACCACACCCCTTGTAGGGCACCGTGAATTAATAGTAAAACTTCTATAATATTTTTATGAGAAATTAATAGTAAAATTTCTAGAATATTTTATTTTATTTGCATGGCATTGTATTTTGTGTATAGCTGTGTTAAAAGTAGTAATATCTTTAGTGGAAACATTTCAAATAGGCCATAATTTTTATAACCCTGTTTTGGTGTTTCTTCATGTTTTAGTACACAGGGAGGCTCAAAAATGGGCACAGCTTGGGCATTTCTCAGCTCTCAGAGGCCCTGCACCTGAACGTGCTGTGAGCTCAGCCTCACCCTCCTCTGAATAATCTCCTCTGGTTTGTACTTTGTGCCTCTGACCACCTTTTGTCTCATGTCATAGTTACTTATAAAGCTGTTTTATCTGTCTTACAAGATTGTGAGCTTAATTTCCAATGACCAATCCTGACAGTAAATGTTAGTTTCTGTGTCAAATCTAGGAACACCTGTTGCTATCATTTCTTAAGCAAGAAAAAGCCTGGCTAACCTGTTCTTTGTTTTCTTCTTGTCAAACCATCTGAGTCTTCTGTAGTGCTTGCTGCAAATGCCTTCCAAAGTCAGCCTGAGAACTCTTCCTTAGGTTCAAAGGAGGATCACACAGAATGGCTTGCTGGAGAGTTTGTACAGTGCTCTGTAGTGCTGTGCTGGTAAAAGTTTAACAGCTGTTCTGGGGTGGATAGTGAGTGCGGCAGCCTGATTGATGGTTTTTGCAGTTATAGACATTGAACACGGAATTGGGAAGAAAGGCACACAACTGGCTTCATAGGGTTCCAGCATGCTACCAGTTCACAGCTCAGGGACAGTTAAGAAAGCTATTTTGTAAGGTGCGAAGAGGCCAATTGAACCTCTTCTCCTTCTATATGGCCTTACCACCCAGAATGCGTCCCACCATCTGTATCTCTTCTCCATTTGCACAAGGGGAGTCTGTAGTGTATACTCACAAAACTTTCTCACTTTCCAGGCCTGCTTCCTCTGAGCCCTCCCCAAGGGCTGCACAAGATGTTGATAAAGCCTGGAATAGCTTTAAAATCATGGGCAATGAGTCATACATGGATCTACTCAGAAGTTTCTTGAAGGGTCACTAATAAAGCTCTCAGAATTAAGTAATGCATACAGGCTGGCTTTGATGTTATAATCATTAACTGTCCCCAAATTAATTTTTTGGTAAGCATTTGCCCAACTTCCTACCCCTTTTACACGCACCCACACTAACTTTTTAGACACATGTCAAGGAGTCTGTAACTCAACAATTCTTATTAACAAGGCAATGGTACTGCCCCCTCCCCGCCCTACCTCCTTCCCCCTTCCATATGCCAGAGTGAGCAGATTTTAAATGGCTATAATCAGAGATTTTGTTCTGTTCCGTTAATCTCCTAACATGATGTTTTATTCACAACAGACAGTCAAAAGTATTGAAGTTAAACTAGTTCATTTTTTGTAGTATATGAGAAATACCATTTCCTCCTCACTGTGTTCGTGAATGCTTATTAATTCTTTCATGAGAATCTGAAATAATTTCTAATCTGAACAAAGCTTTTTGTCATTAGAAGAACTGGTTTTTCTGCCTAGACAATGGAGGATGGACAACAGAGGTGTCTGGCCTTGCTCTACCCCACCCTTGCTGTAATAGCAGGCACATAATTGTCCATCTCTCACAACCAAACTCTTCCCCAAATTACCACAGCCTCAAAAGCTTTAGCCATTTATGACCTAAATCTTGCACTTAAGCTTGATGGTTTCTGGGACTGGCAGGTAGAAAAAAATCTGAGTCTTAAAAACAAGTCAATTCACTAAAAATACTACAGTAAAAAAGACAGACAATAACAAGCGTTAGAAGATGCAGAGAAAGTGGATCCCTCACACCTAGCTGGTCAGGTTGTGAAATGGTACAGCCACTTTGGAAAATAGTTTGGCAGTTTATAAAAAGTTAAACTTGCCATATGACCTAGCATTTCTACTCCTTAGTTATCCACCCACAAGAAATGAAACATATGTTAATACAAAGACATGTATGGGAATGTTTGTAGCAGGTTCATTCATAATAGCCCAGCCTGGAAACAATCCAAGTGTCTATCAATGGTGAATGAAAATACAATGGGATCTATCCATACAATGAAATATATTCTGCCGCAGTGAAAGATAAAGAGGTACTAATCTCTGCTACGATCTTGGAGTACCTCAGTCACATCACACTAACTGAGGACACCAAACACAAAAGACTACATATTGTATGTGAAATCTCTAGGAAAGGCAAATCTGTGATACAGAAATGGGAATAGGGATTGACTATAAATGGACACAAAAGATCTTTGGGGTGGTGGTGGTGATGGAAGGGAACGTTAGCAAATTTTACACACCTGTAAATTTACTCAAAATCATTAAATTATATGTTTTAAAAATGGGTGAATTTTATCATATATAAATTATACTTCAGCAAAGCTTTTTAAAAACAATCCAACAGGTGAAGGCCTTTGTTAATTCTATTAATGTTTAGCTGTTGGTTCCTTTGTCTGATTACAAACCCCAAAGGGGCTATATATCATCCAGCTCCATCTTTTTTTCTTTTTACTAGCAGGTGAGGAAAGCATAGACATATCCCAGTGGAGGAGGCAGGCATTAGGCCCGGCAAAGCCAAAAATGCTCTGGCAGTGTTTCTGCAGCCGTGAGCCCACTGGTCACCTGGTCTGCAGGGCGAGGCGTGACTTATTCATTGAGTTCTGCACCATGCCTCCCAGCCTTCCTTGCATGCAGGTGGCTCTGTGAGGGAATAATGTCCCTATGAGGGAGTGTGCAATTATACATGGGGTATTGCACTATCTCGATTCCAGGAGACAGAGGCACTTCTTGCTAAACTGGAGCTAGTCTTATCTTCAAGGATGAGATCATTTCTTTGACCACTGATTCCCTTTCTTACCAAAGGATACGCCTTCTTCAGACCAAAAAAGAATAGGTAGTCCACAGGGAACCCCCTACCTTTTAACTTGGCCTTTTGATGTTGCCTTTGAAAACCATCCTGGAGCTTGCTCCAGAAAAACCAAATAGAAGATAGCATTTTCCATAAGGGACCAGCCAGGAGTTGGCAGAGTGGAGACTTTGGCAAGGAGCCTGTCATGTTTTTGCAGCCCCTGGGGGTAAAACAATGCACTAATATTTTTGCCTATCAAACTAGCAAAATGACAAAAAATAAAATATACGCACTGTTCTAATTTGAAGTATGTAGAAAATAATGGGCTTAAGAGGCTAATGTGGGTGGCTTAATTTGCTTCTAGCAATACCTGTAGGGAATGTTTCACCCTGGCGGTTTAGTTCTGCCTGTGGCCCCAGCTACTGTTCTGTTTTCATGTTCTCTGCTTCCTGTGCGCACTTGATTTTTAAAAGCATGTATTCCCCCTTCATTATTGTTTAGCTTCATGTTTGTATTGTGGTAAGAACACTTACCAAGAGATCTACCCTTGACAAATTTTTAAGTGTACAGCGCAGTGTTATTAACCATAGGCCACTATGTGGTACGGTAGATCTCTATACGTACCTCATTCATCTTGAAGAACTGAAATTTTATACCCGTTGAACAATAACTCCCCATTTCCTCCCCTCCACCAAGCCTTTGGCAATCACCACTCTACTTTCTGTTTCTGAGTCTATTTTAGACACCTCCTGTAAGTGAAATCATGCAGTATTTGGGCTTCTGTGACTGCCTTATTTCACTTAGCATGACCTCTGCGTTCATCCATGTTGTCACATATGACAGCATTTCCTTTTTTTAAAAAGACGGAATAATAATCCATTGTATTTATATTTTTCTAATCCAGTCATCCACTGATGGACATTTGGGTTGTTTGCATATCTTGGTTATTATGAATAATACTACAATAAATGTGGGAGTGCAGATCCCTCTTTGAGATCCTGCTTTTAGTTCTTTTGGGTACATACCCAGAAGTGGGATTGCTGAATCATATGGTAGTTTTATTTTTAATTTTTTGAGAAGCCTCCATACTGTTTCTCGTAGCAGCCATGCCATTATGCAATTCCATCCATCACGGACAAGGGTTCCAATTTCTCCACCTCCTTGCTAACACTTGTCTTTTTAAAGAAATGTTTTATAATAGCCATTTTAATGGGTGTGAGGTGATGAAGATTCAGTAAAATGAAGATTCAGTGTGGGCTGTGCTGGAGGGGGTGTCTATGATACAAAAGCGAAAAGTCCCCAGGATGGTAGCATTTCTACTCGTCTGCTATCACGTTAAAAGGCTGCCAAAATTGGCTGGGACAGGGGGACTTGGATAAGTTCACCACAGTAGAAAGAGATAAGTGTTTTTAGAAGGAGTGACATGAAAATATTGTGCGTAATCTTGGAAAAATCATTACAGTATCTTAAATATTTGGACTTTCTGAATGTTTGTGCTCTGGAGCCAGGCCCAGGCAATCCCTCTCATCCTTTAAGCTGCATCCCAGCCATCTACCTCCACAGCGGCCTTTACTAATTCCTAATTTATTTTAGGACAGCTTTTTCTCAACAAATTGCATCCTTTCCTTCCTTTTCATCTCTACAGGTCTTTATACCCTCTAGTCTCCTCACCCTGTCTCACTCCCAATTCCTGTGACGGCTCTTCTGTCCTGATATAGTCCCCCCTGTGTGAGGGCAGAATCCCTTTGTGAACCATACAGAAACTAACATTTGAGTACTAACATTGTTTACTTGGAATCAATAATGGAATCATTTGATTAGTATTAGAATACCTGGTTAGGTAAGGGAGGCAACTCTGGTGCCATGGCTTATTTTAAATGCCACTTCATGAACTATTTTAAAATATCTCTTCTTCTCTCAACTGATGTCTATGCATATGTGTTATGATTTGGTTTTTAAAATAGACACTATTTTTTTCTTAAAAAAAAAGAATCCCTTCACCAACTTGATAGTTACAGAGAGAATATTTTCAGTTGACCAAGATTATCAAAATAATGAATAATTCCAGGGAAAAGGGCAGAAAGAGTGGTGGAATTCCACCTCTTTTTCTTTTATTATTATGGGTGAATGTGAAGATATATGCGATTAGGTTACACATTTGTATAAGTAAGGGAAAGTTCAAAGTGTGAGCTGTAGTTGAGTCCTTCACCCAGGATGTGTGCCATATACCTCTACATTGCATCTGACCTGACGGGTGGGCACTACTGAGCCTCCCTTCCCCCTTCTTGAATTTAATTGTGTTTTTCTCCCACGTGGACCTGTAGTTGCTGGTCTGCTATTTTCAGATTAGTAATAAAGTATCTCAAGAATGGAAAACCAAGCATCCCAAGTTCTCAGTTCCATCTCTTTTCTTTTGATTGATGCTATGAAAATATGTAATCAATATTTCTCATACTTATCAAATGTTTTGCCCTATATGGATATTTCCCTCATTAATATTATTTTTTTCATAGACAGAGCAAGCTTAAAAAAAATTCCATTTGGACTTTTCTGTTATAGTCTCATAGTATCTGTAAGTAGTTCCAAGCTTTCCTCAGACCTTCCCCCACACTCCTATTAGCATAAGCATTTCTGGAGCGACCACACTTTTCTTTCTGTTTCCATATGGCACAATGGAAGCAGCGACATCAATGGGGTGATGTTTGTGTGAGCTGGATTCTAGTTTTGACTTTGGCAAAAAATAAATGTGTGATCTTGAGCAAGTCACTTGGGACCTCAGCTTCCTTATCTGAATCTGTATTATGAGGAAAGCAGACATCACAGTCTGTGATCAGCAGCTTATAGAATTTTCTGACTCATTTGCCAAAGCCTGCGGCCGAGGCTCTTGCGTCCACTTCCTTGTTTCCATCCAAGCAGCAGCATCCCAACCAAGGACCAAGAACCAGGGCTGAGTTTCTGGAGGCAGAGCGATGGCCAGTCCAGGAGAGGAAGGCTCCATTGCCATCCTGGTGTGGGGAGAACAGGCAAGGGCAGGGAGGAGAACTAAGGATGAATGAACAAGGCAATGGCTGGAGAAGATGGTGCCCAGCATCTTGGTAAGGAAAGGAGAAAAGGGGGCGAGGAAGAGAGAAGTAGCTGGGCTAGGTCACCTTTGCTCAGGTCAGCTGGGCTGCAATTTGGGGGGCTGTCGTTAGGAAGCTTGGATCCTAATAGAGTACCCCAACCATTCCAATTTTCATTCGCTCCAGAATAACCTCTAGCAGCCTTGAAGAGGGCCAATCCTGGTTTAAAACTGTCTCACGGTAGAGGGTAAGTAGATAACATCAAGTGAGAATCACATCTATTGGGGCAAAGGGAATGAGAACCTTGTGAGTCTTAAAGTGGAAACAGGCCCCTTCTGTACCCCACCCTCAGCAAGAGAAAGGTCCTGAGAGTATCACTCGGCCCAGAAAGAGGTCCCTGGGATCTTTCTCCTGCCCAGTGGGGCCCACTGGCTTCTTCTCTCTGGGGTTTAACTCTGTGACTGGGCACCACACTTCCAGCACCAGCATTCTTCTTCGGGTTGTGTCTAAGCCTTCTTCCTCTAACCCTGGCGGAATCCCAGGAACTCAGGGCTAAGTGCTTCCACCTCTTCCCTTCAGCCTGGAGGCAAACATCCTTTTAAGCTGGGGGAGAAGAAAGTTACAAGGAGGAGGTGAATGGTGACACACAACTCATTTTTCTTTCTGATTTTACTTGGAACAGGTTGGGTCTTTTCTCCACTTTTCTAAATTTTTTTTTTTTTTTTTTTTGAGACAGAGTCTCACTTTCTTGCCCCCAGTACAGTGCTGTGCCATCATAGCTCACAGCAACTTCAAACTCTTGGGCTCTAGCAATTCTCTTGCCTCAGCCTCCCAAATTGCTGGGATTACAGATGCCTGCCACAACGCCTGGCTATTTTTTAGAGATGAGGTCTTGCTCTTTCTTGAACTCCTGAGCTCAGGGAATCCGGCCACCACAGCCTCCCACAGTGTTGGGATTACAGGCATGAGGCACCACACATGGCCTCCACTTTTTGATAGACCTAAATAAAGAATCGAACGGGTAAGCAAGCAGGCAGTGTTTGCCAGCATAGGGGATGCCACGTATTTTAAGGGAACACTATGCTTCTTCATTTCCTCCTTAAAACTGATCTGTCTTGAGTCTTGGTTTTCAGCATGGCTGATCACTGAGTAGTCCTGACCTGTATATCTCCCCTGCCTACTTTATCTAGTATTTAATTTTTAAAAAGCCCTCTTGACAAGACAGGTAAACTAATATTTCTTGAAACATTCTTTACTGCACTCTTCCCACAGTTAAGGTTTTTTTCTTTTAAAGAGAAAATTGTTAAAGTATATGTCTAATAGCTCATAACTGCTAAAATCTAAGTGCTTTGCCCTCCTGGCCTGTCTGCCTGGATCCTACTCTGGCTTCTACAGGGCAATCTTTTATTGTTACAGTTAGGGTGTTTTAGAGCATGTTAACCCTTACATCACTTTGTCTTCGCTTTGGGAAAACCCATAAAAAAATTTCTCTTAGACCTTAGTGAAGGAAACCTTTCATTTCTCCTCTTTAACCAGTATATATTTACAGATGATAATGTGATTTTTATAACAATCACTTCTCTTTTTATCTTTTACTTTTTTTGTGTGATACACTTTTTACGTGTGTATTTTGGGATACATGTGATAATTTGATACATTCCTATAATCAAATCAGTGTAATTGGGATATCCATCACTTTAAATATTTACTTTTTCTTTATGTTTGGAACATTTAGTCACTCTCTTCTAGCTAGTTTAAAAGGCACAATCAATTAACATTCATGTTTCTTTTTTACTTTGGCCAAACTTGACTGTAAGAATCATGTGAAACCCTAGAACATACCTTGCTGTGCTTTAATTCTCACAATGGTCTCGTCACTCTTTTGCTGTGTGTATTTTTATGTAATGTCTCTTAATTTGGGGGAAATGTGTGTCTCTTCAATCTTTACATTTCAGGCTATTTCTTAATTTTTTTTTTTTTTATTTCAAGCTAGGTTTTGACTTACAGGAAGGGTACAAGCATAGAACTGGGTGCCCTCCACACAGCTTATCTTATTTTTGCTTACTTTGCTATATTGAATACATTTGTGGAAGTCATTTAAAATTCTTTTCAGAACAAGGCCTACAGTGAGTCACTAATTTGGACACCCAGGAATTGTGTGCCTCAGAGCAAATGGGTTGGAAATGACTGATACGGACATCTCAGGCAGAGCGATATTGACCCAGCTTAAAACTGAACTGACCCTTCATCTCCCAAAGATGTTGTCCAAAGTGACTTGGCTACAAGCAAATAGGAACTAATGAAAAGTGTCCAATAGGACAATGTGGTTAAAATTCTGAATTTATAGAAACTGAATTTTTTTAATATTAGAAATTAGTATTAATCATGGGGGTGAATCATAATCCCTTATGTGGTTTTAAGCATTTTGTCCATGTATAACATTTTTCTATTATTTGTAGTCATAATAATTCTTAATGTGTTTCTGGATGATAGAATATTCATTAAAACTTACTGAAAGGTCTAGCCATTTGTGGCTTCTTACATATAGTGTATACTAGAGATTATGAAGCATTATTGCGCCATGATGTTGCTTTCAGGAGGTGTGTGTGTGTGTGTGTGTGTGTGTGTGTGTGTGTGTGCAGATAAAAAAACCTGGAAGGAAATAACTCAAGGTTTCAACCAGATAGGTGACTTATAATGTTCTTTTTTAAAAAACATGCCTGTATTCTCTAATTATTTTTTTATTAACATTGTTTATATGCCAAGGGGAAATTATCAAAAGAACTTAAATAATAAAATAAATCACAGAAGAAAGTATAAAATTCTCAGCTTTAACAGATTTCTCTATTAATTGATATTTAGGTTGTTTTACCCAATCCACTTCTGTTGGTTATTTAGGTTTTTCCAAATATACGTTGTTGTTAAATAATTCTTTTCTTCCAGCTTTAAGTATGGAAACTTTGCTTCTTTGTATGAAGCAAAGAAAATAAGTCATTGGCCAAAAAAGGAAGCAATTACAACAATCAGACACAAGTGCTCTTTAAGATGTGCAGAGAGCTGCAAAGCTACCTGATGGTTCACCAAGATTACCTGCACTAAAAGAAGAGTGATTGTGTTTACTCACTTTTGAATAAGTATTAGTATTTGTACCAATTGTTCTAATTGATCAAACTGCTTTAAAAATAAATCTAACTACAAATAATTTATATTTGGTCAAATTACATTTGGCAAAATTTCATTTTCAGCAAAGTTATCTGCTATAGTTCATGAAATTTAAAACATATTGGCATTTCCAGTCAGGACTTGACGTGCTGATAATTCCCAAAAGTCCTGAAATGTGAAGCAAAAATGATGCTTTCATTAGTCCCAGGGACAGTCTCTCCTCTGGAATGTGTCCCCCACATGGTACGATGGCTCACCCAGTCTTTCAGGAGTGAGCAAGAGTTACGTTCCTCAGTATGCTCCACTGCAGACGTCACGAGTGCGGTGACAAGTGTGTGGCTATGGTAGACGTTTGGTCAAATAGAAACCAGAACAAGAATAAGCCCTTCCCCCTATTTAACAGCATTAGGCGGCCACTTAGGAATTTGTATATAGTAAGCCTGGGTGGGGAAAAGGAGTGTCCTTCACTCTCCCTGTAACTGAGTGAGACTTTCTGCCTGGTTCTGGTCCAAGAAAAAAGCATGCTATGATTTCACTTGAATTTGAAGCGAGTCTGAAACTCTGCAATAAACAATTTCATCCTTCAAGATCGCAAGATAACAGGGAAGTCACAAAGACAAAATGAATAATGGCAGTTTCTTATAGATAGCATCACCATGTTCACAGCATCTTGGCTTTTGTACATATTAGAATGGGGAAGGCGGGTGAGAGACAGGCTGGGGCTCAGTCTCCTAAGTGGTTGGTAAGCAAAGATGCCTTAAAGAAGAGAATTGAGAGACTACATTTTTTCACAAAAAGCCTTTTTGAGCCACATTGACATTCCTAAAACCCTACACATACCAATGCGGGGATGTCAGGGTCATTTAGTCCTCAGTGTCCCCAAACTCCACCTATCCTCACTTAGTTTTAGAGTATTTGTTTAAAATAAAATCCCAAACAAAAACACCACCTGTGTAGATCTAGCATATTTGTGGATTGGAAAATAGCCTGGAGTTTAGGGTTCCATTCCTAACTGGGCAGCTGACTTCCTAGATAAGCTGGAAAAATCATTAATTCCTTTGCTCCTTCATTTCTCTATCTCTCTATTCATCTAGCCTTCAGACAGATTTTTCTTCAGGACCAAGATCCTGTGGATATAAAAAATAAGTAGAACCTGGTTCCTTAGTCAGCCTCCTTGGCATTTAGGGAGAAAGAGAACAACAAAGATTGTAATCCAGTGTGGTAAAATTGGAACTGTGCACAGAGTGCTAAGGAGCCAAGAGGAGGATGGAAAATCAAACTTGGAGATGGGGAGCTAAGTCAGGACCACTTGGAAGGAAAAGTGATATCTTGGAAACTTAAATTCTACAAAATGAGTGGATGGGAGGGGAGGTGTCCATTAGTGGATCTAGAAGAATATTTTATCTCTATTCTAATGTTAACCTAAGAAATGCTCATTTGATGTCTTCATAAAGGGAGATGTTTTCTAGAGCTACAAAAAACAAACAAATTTGCCTAATTTATTCATAGGTGCTCACACCCTAGACAAGGGGTCCTCCAACTATGGCCCTCGGGCCACATGCGGCCTGCTGAGGATATTTATCTGGCCTGCCCTGGGTGTTTTTGCCATAACTGCCTGTCCTGCTTATCAGCCGACTTGTCCCAGGCTGCAGAGCGCATGTGTGGAATGTGCGCCAACTCTCTGACTCAGCTCCTTCTCTCTGTCTCTCCCTGTCCCTCCTTCTCTCTGTCTCTCCCTGTCCCTCCTTCTCTCTGTCTCTCCCTGCCCCTCCTTCTCTCTGTCTCTCCCCACCGTTAGCAGCCCACTCGTCCAGGCATGCAGTGCGCACGTGTGGAATGTGCGCCAACTCTCTGCCTCCGCTCCTGCTCTCTGTCTCTCCCTGTCTCTCCTTCTCTCTGTCTCTCCCTGCCGGGGGTTTTTGCCATCCTTCTTAGCAGCCCACTCTTCCCAGCCTGCAGTGTGCATGTGTGGAATGTGCCCCCCACTCTCCGACTCCCCTCCTACTCTCCGACTCCGCTCCTTCTCTCTGTCTCTCCACTCCTCCTCTCAGTCTCTAGTGTAATCGGAGGAGTCACCAGGTTGCCTGTGCAGAGCCTGCTGCTGCCTAAGGACTGAGGTAAGAGCAAGTTAGGATTTATTAAATCAATAAATAAATCAATTTATTTATTTTTAAGTTAGGTGGTTTTTTTTTTTTTTTAATGTTGCAGTTACTAGGGCCTTTTTTTGTGGTTAAGAGGGGCCTTTTTTTTCTGAAGTTAGGAGGTCTTTTTTTTCAGATAGGGGGTGCCTTTTTTGAAGTTAGGAGAGCCTTTTTTTTTTTTTTTTAAGTTGGTTAGTTGGTTGGGGATAGTTTCTAGGGGGGTTGCATCACAGTGATAACGCAAATAGTCAGCACTCAGTGCTAATGCAACTAGTCAGTGCTCAGTGGTAATGATAATTGTAAGTGCTCAGTATCAATGCAAATTGTCAGCAGTCAGTGTTAATGCAAATGGTCAGTGCTCAGTGTTATCCCATGGGGGTCCCAAACTGGTAATCTGCCTAGGGCCCCATGGGAACTTAATCCGGCTCTGCAGACAGTCGAGGAGTAGGAAACCCAATTTAACTGACAGTAAGTGCATTTATATTCTAATTGCTATTCAGTTGTGTATGACGTTGTATGCTGTTGTATGCTGTTTAAGCCCCGGTTCACACTGTTGCGATCTCTGAGCAGTGCAAGTTCAGCCACTCACACAGTATAAGTGCGAGTTCAGCCTACAAGCATAGATTAGGAAGAAAAAAAGCATACGTGCCTTCTTTTTTCCTGCAGTGGCATCTGATCGCATGGGTCTTCTCACCCATGTGATCAGATTCCTGTGTGAGTTCACAGATTGCAATGTGGTTCACACATGTTAGTATGAACTGGAAAGGTGGTTGGAGGAACCAACTCTGTAATCGTGCCTGTTCCCGCACCACACCAGTGTGAGCCTGAGGTAAAAGCAAGAGTTCCACCATATGGGCACTGGCGAGGCTGCATTGATGGACACTGATCAGACTGTATTGATGGGCAGTGCAGTCTATATGTCTCTGTGTGGGCAAAGTTATTGCTGGCATTTTTTTTTGGAGCACTGTATATATATATTGGTATTTTACTAATAGCAATTTGGAATCCCTAGGAAACAATGATATCAAGAAAGAGAAAAATTGACTTGGAGTGTAGGTTATTCGAAGAACAGTGGACTTATGATTACTTTTTCACACAGTATAAGAAAAGAGCTGTGTGTTTGATATGCCAGAATATAGTGTCTGTGTTCAAAGAATACAATTTGCGTTGACACTATCAAACTCAACATAAAGATAAATATGATTGTTTGGTTGGAGAAGCAAGAAAAGACAAAATATTAAAACTAAAATATACATTGACAACTCAGCAAAATACTTTTGTGAAGCAGAAACAGCTAAATATTTCATCACTGTGAGCAAGTTTTCAAGTTGCCAAGCTAATAGTGTGCACTGGCAGACCATTCGTGGAGGGAGAATTTGTTAAAGAATGCCTTATTTCTGTTCCCAAAAAGATGTGTCCAGAGAAGGCCAGACTCACTGTATTTAGTACAGTGAGTCTTTCAGGACCCTCAATTACACAAAGGATTGAAGAAATAGGAGGCAATTTGCAAAACTCCGCAAAAAACTTTCTTATTTTTCCTTGGCATTCGACGAAAGTAATGATGTTCATGATTCTGCACAACTTCTAATTTTTATTCGTGGGATGAATGACTATTTCAAAGTCACAGAAGAGCTTGCTGCACTGAAAAGCATCAAAGAAACAACTACAGGAGAGGATATTTATGAAAAGGTTTGCCAAACTGAATAGTTTGGACCTGGATGGGGCAAAACTAGCCAGTGTGACAACTGATGGTTCATGGTGGGGTCTAAGAAAGGAGTAATTGCTTGCATTAACCAAGAGATGGACAAACATAACCATTCTCATCCAATAGTCATACACTGCCTCATCCACCAACAAGCACTGTGTAGTAAATCACTGAAGTGGGACAGTTATGAAAACTGTGGTATCTTGTGTTAATTTCATTAGCGGTAATGCAATGCACTAAACCACAATTTCAGGAATTTCTGTCTGAGCTAAATGTTGCCTGTGAAGATGTTCCATGCTACACAGAAGTTCGTTGGCTGAGTCAAGGGAGAGTTTTGAAACATTTCTATGAGTTACTTCCACAGATTACAGCTTTTCTGCTTTCAAAACACAAAGAAGTACCAGAGCTTCTGGTGATGCAGAATGGAAATGGCACCTTGCCTTTCTGACAGATGTAACAGAGCTACTCAACAGTTTCAATGTGCAACTTTAAGGAAAGGGGAAGCTCATCTGTGATATGTAATCACATGTGAAAGCATTTGAAGTAAAATTAGGCCTCCTCATCAAACAAATGAAGGAGGAAAATTTCTACTATCTCCCAACAACTCAAAATCTGTTAGTGGAAAATCCGTTGGTTGCATTCCCAAATAAAACATGTGTGGATTCACTGGAAAAGTTACAAAAGGAGTTCCAATTTAGATTTAAAGAGCTTCATCTCCATGAACAGGACATACAGCTTTTCTGTAACCCATTTTCTATTGACATTGAAAATGTGTATACAATTTACTAAATGGAACTGGCTGAACTGCAGAATTGTGACTCTCTGAAAGACGCATTCAAGTCAAGTAGCTTTCCTAATTTCTATGCATCTCTCCCCTCTGAGACATATCCTAATCTCAGGAACCATGCACTCAAAATGGCAACCATCTTTGGCAGAACTTATGTCTGTGAACAGACATTTTCCAGAATGAAACATCTGAAATCTCCAACCAGATCTAGACTAACTAATGTACACTTGCATCACTTGTTATGACTAGCAGTGACAAATATGGAACCGGATATTGACCATCTCATTAGCCAAAAGCAGGCCCATAGTTCCCATTGAAATACTGGTAAGTTTGTCAATTTAACTTTACTTGTTCTTCATTTTAAATATTGCATTTGTTCCCATTTTGTTTTTTTTTACTTCAAAATAAGATATGTGCAGTGTGCATAGGAATTTGTTCATAGTTTTTTTTTTTTAAACTATAGTCGGGCCCTCCAACAGTCTGAGGAACAGTGAATTGGCCCCCTGTTTAAAAAGTTTGAGGACCCCTGACCTAGACTGTAGCCTAGGTCTTAAGATCTTTTGATATGTTCCAAAAAGAAAATATCTCTGGGACATACTTCTCACTTGACATATTTGCCTGCAATCACTGGAAGGGTGTGTAACCTTCAGAGAAAGTCACACCCCTTCCTCCACTCTGCCCTCTTCCCTCTTCAGAGCCCCTTTCTCTGAACATTTCCTTGTATTAAACTGTGTAGTCTCTAGGTTGAATCATTCAAGTGCTGTAATTTTCACACAGAGTACCCTCAGACTTAGTCTACATTTATAAGTTCATGCCAAAGATAGTTTTTTACTAAATGTTCCTGGTTATCATTTGATGTTAGGTTAAAACAACATTTCACTTTATTTTATTTATTTATTTATTTTTTTGAGACAGAGTCTTACTATGTTGCCCTGGGTAGAGTGCCATAATGTCACAGCCCACAGCAACCTCAAACTCGTGGACTTAAGTGATTCTCTTGCCTCAGCCTCCCAAGTAGCTGGGACTACAGGCACCTGCCACAACACCTGGCTGTTTTTTGGTTGTAGTTGTCATTGTTGTTTGCCAGGCCCAGGCTGGATTAGAACCCACTAGCTCCAGTGTATATGGCTGGCGCTGTAGCCAGTGAGCTACAGGCCAACATTTCTAACCAACATTTCTCTTTTCTAAGTTATCTTTTACAAATCTGAATATTGGAAATAGTCTTAAATCTTAAAAAAAAAAAAAAAAGGGTGGGCGTGGTAGCTGACACATGTAATCCCAGAACTCTGGGAGGCTGAAACAAGTAGATTGCTTGAGTTCAGGATTTTGAGAGTAGCCTGAGCAAGAGTAAGACCCTGTCTCTATTTCCTTAAAATCAAAAAACTAGCCTGGCATTGTGGTAGATACTTGAAGTCCCAGCTATTTGGGAGGCTAAGGCAAGAGGATGGCTTAAGCCCAAGAATTTGTGGTTGCTTTGAACTGTGAACTATACTCAACCCAGGGTGACTAAGTGAGACTCTGTCTCAAAAAAAAAAAAGTCTAGAAAAAAATGTTTTTAAAAATCATAAATAGACAAATAATTCCAATTTCTAGCACACACTATTGGTTTCTTCCCAATGTCCATTTTCCTTTTCTTTTTCCAAGGGAGCTCCAGTTGGTCGAGGATGGCTGCTAGTCAGTCTAAGCCAATCATGACAATTGGATCCCCTCTGCCAGTTTAGGAAAGATCATTTTTGAAGTGAGTCCATTGGGGAGCCTCTGGGCGAGTTTCCTTCTGTTCCAACAGACACACACACAGGTTGATGTTCTCTCTCCGTTGTCAGAAGATTCCTGCATCTGGATGCTCCTCTGAAACCGCTACAGATACACTGCATGAACCAGCTGCAGGATGAAGCCAACCACAAAAGAAGACACAGCAGCTGTCAGACTCACCCAGGGGAACAACGAGGCCTGCCGTTCTGGGCCTGCCCATACACTGCTTAGAACCTTCTTGTTCTGAAGGCAATATATTCCTGTGTTATTTAAGCCATGATGAGTGAGGGTTTTCAATTATTTGCAGCCAAAAGCATCCCAAGTAATAGCCAAGTATGCAGGGCCCACATACCAACCCACAAGGGCCACTGAGGTAGGAGCCTTTATTTGCATATTATTTAAGTTTCTGGGTAGTAGATGAAGGGTGATTTTAAAACCAAAGTAACAGTGTGGGGGGGGGAGGGTAAGGATTGGGGGGGGGAAGGACTTGAACCCTTAGGGCCCTGCCAGTAGGAAGTAACACACTTCTCTCACAGGACATCATGTCAGGCATTTAGTTCTAGGAAATAGGCTTATCTGATTTTCCAGTTCTAGGAAACAGGCTTATCTGATTTCCTAGTTCCTGGCAGATTAAAAATAACAAGTTAGAAGTAGAGAAAGTTAGAGACAGGCAGCTGGATAGGGAAGGAAGAGACACAAAGGCCAAAACAGGAACTCGGGGAGCGGCAGTGTGGGATTATTTAATGTTGGGGCAAAGAGGCCCTCCTACCTCTGTGGCCCTTGTGAGTTCAATGACTAATCCATCATGACAGCCATGTGTCATCAAAGGAAGTTTGCTTTTTGTTCGGTGTACTCTGGCTCAGAAGGGGGATGAGGCTGCATAATATTTAAAAATATTTCTTTGTAAACAAGGAAAAGGTTAAATGAGTAAAAGGATAAGCTTATCCAAGGAAGGACACAGAGAACAACTCATTCCTGGGCTGTGCTCAAACAGAAAGGAGTGCTGTACACATATGTAAATAAAACCTTTTGAAGTTTGCTTCCCATGGCTGCGTGAAGCCATCTGATTGCTATGGAGCAGTCACTTCAGGTTTGGTCCTCCTGAGATGCCCCAGCCAGGGGGAAGCAAAGCCAACTAGTGGGGATGTGGGGTTGCTCTTCAGCAAGTCACTTTATTTTGGTTCAATGGCTCACCAAGCCTGCTTAAGCTGTTTCCTTAGGGCCCTGCCAGTAGGAAGTAAATAAGTCACTTGACTTTCCTCTTAGAAGGGGTCGAACACGCCTAATTAAAATGTAAATGATTCTCAGGGCCAGCAGACAAAAATGACTGGAAAGATCACGGGGCACTAAAATTGCACCACACAGAACAGGTTCTAAGTCTTCGTCTACACAAACATCAAGCCTACCCATTGATTTAGTCACCTCCTTAAGAAATTGCGTAAGCAAGACATTTGCAACCACGGAAGTCAGCTGGCTGCTGTACTCCCCACTGACGCTGGGGAGTAAAAAATGAGGGCAGCTTGTTTACCAGTTCACAAGGCATGGGCAACTCAGAACACAGGTGCTAAGATGAACCCAGGGCTTTTCTGCAGTTGGCCCGTGAATCTACAGTCCTGGACAGCCCAAACCCCAAAAGCTGGGAGAGAAACTCCTGACTCCAAAACAGCTCACCAACATCCTGCTGAGGGCTGGACCAGGCAGAATAGCTATCTGGACAGTTTCCACCCTGCCTTCATCCCCACCCTCAGTCCTCCCCCCACCTTACCCTCACCCCCCCCCCCACTGTTACTTTGGTTTTAAAATCACCCTTCATTTACTACCCAGAAACTTAAATAATATGCAAATAACCACTAAAAAAAACCCCAAAAAACAAAACTTGATACTTTTTCTATTAATTACCAATAAACGCGTATATGCCTTATAGGTTGCAGATACTCCTAATTTTTTAAATGAATGATAAATGATCTGTTACCCTGAGTACCACATGAGGGAAACACAGAGAATTAAATTTTACTAAGAACAAAACTTAAGACTATTTAAACTAGCAGCTTTCAAAGACAGTTTTATCCCCCTTCATGCTAGGGGTATTGCCAGCTACAATGAAATTGGTTTACTGGTAAATTATTATTATTATTAGACAGCATTTTGTTGGCATTGTACTAAACCCTGTACATTCATTATTTCATTTTATTATAACAGTATGGATACAACTATTAAACCTATTTTGCAGATGAAGAAAATGAGGCTTAGGGAGGCAAAGTAATTTGCCTGGGGTCAGAGAACCAGGAAAAGGTTGGGTCAACAGACAAACGTAGATTTGTTCCTATGAACAAAGCCTTAACCACAACACGCTTACTAACAATTGTTGTACTGAAGTTTTTTTGGATTTTTTTTCATTTCCCAGATTTTCCTTCAGTTTTTTAAATAGAAGGGACATAAGTTTTTCTCACCTGCATTCTGATATGTCATTTTGAGGGAGAGAGAAAGCTGGAATCATACACAGAAAAAGAGGAGAAATTACGTATGTTCATGAAATGTGTCGTGTGTTTGTCAACTGTAGAGAAAAGATTATGACCTCAGAGTTACTTTCTCAGGCAATTCTCTTATACCGAGTCAGTTCAACACCACATTGTTTTCCCATTCAAGGTTCTAAATAATTTTTTTTTTTTCATATTCCTGATGCTTCTTTGATGTTTTCAAGTTGTTTAAAAAAATGATTTAAACTTTTTTGACTTTCTAAATTCTTTCATATAGTTAATGAACTCTGCACAGTTCTGTGAAGATTCTGGTAACCAATAGCTTCTGTCTTTCATAGAGTCTTTCTTGAAACATTTGCTTACCTGGTTTGGGTTCATAAGATATACAGGGTTTAGGGCAATGCCTGTGGCTCAAAGGAGTAGGGTGCCACTCCTAGTAGGAGGAGGTGGTGGGTTCAAACTCGGCTCCAGCCAAAAAAAAAAAAACAAACCCAAAACCTCTCCCCCTCCAAAAAAGTATACAGGGTTTGATTTTGGTAAGCCCCAAATGAATCCTACCTGCACTACATTCTGAATATATAAAGTAGTTCATACACCCATATTTTAAAGTATTTTTTCCTCACTATTAATGAAAACAAATAAATATATGTGTATATATATATGTACTTATATATATGTCCTTTGTAAGATATATGTTACATGTGTAATATGCATATATTACATGTTAGAAGTGCATGATTGGTGTTCCCATAATACATGCTTGCTGGAGAAAAGCACTAAATAAGCTGGGTGCCTGTAGCTCAGTGGTTAGGGCACCAACCACATACACTGAGTCTGACGGGTTCGAACCTGACCCAGGCCTGCTAAACAACAATGACAACTACAACAAAAAAATAGCTGGGTATTGTGGGGCACCTGTAGTCTCAGCTACTTGGGAGGCTGAGGCAAGAGAATCACTTAAGTCCAAGAGTTGGAAGTTGCTGTGAGCTGTGACACCACGGCATGCTACCAAGGGCGACATAGTGACAGATCTCAAACAAACAAAAAGAAACACTAAATATATGTTTTCTGGGGAAAAGTACAAAATAATAAAAAAACAAATTCAAAGTGAAAATTTGTGGAAACTTAACTGCCAAAGTAATAATTTTTAAAAGTTTAGTGTTTTAACTTTCAAGTTTTGGGGTTGCCTAGTCTGTGAAAATGTTTGACCCTGTTCTCCTCCCACACTTCGGCGTGACTCCTGTGTTTTATGGCCCCTGCTCTGGTAATTTGATTCTACTTCTTGGAGTTTCTCCTCTGAGTGGACCCTGTCCTGGAAGGAAGCTGCTCTTCTCAAATTCTCTATTTCACAGATGGCCTCGTCTCACAGCCTGGGGACACCCCGTAGCTTCTTTCTGTATCCACCCAACCAACACTGTGTTTTGCTGTTTCCTGCTTCTATATTTTGGTTTCACCCAGTTTGGTTGCGTAACTTACACCCAGTTTGGTTGCGTAAGTTGCCTGTGGGTGTTTGGTTTTTCTATTTAGTTATTTTGCTTTTTATATATAGAAATACAGAAAGATTCAAAAGCAATGCTACAGTTATTTCCTTCTTTCCAGAATCCCCCTCTAATCTCGGGCTTCCTACTTTGAAGAATAAGTTAAACCTAGTTAGAGAACAAGATTATTGTGGCCCCAAACTAAGAAATAATGTTTTACATAAGAAATAATTTTCTACATAAGATAATGTCCGTCGACCTTGACTGTGCATCAGCAATGCTTTAGTACAGTAAAAATGCTGGTGCCTGGGTCCCCACCCCACAAAAAGCCTCTGATTTAAAGGTTTGGGGGTGGTGTGTTTCCCAAACTTTTGATTCCGTTGGTGATTCCAATGTGTAGCCGAGGCTAATAAACACTAATATAAACAAACAAACAAAAAAATTTAAAGCATTTCCACCCATCTCGTATGGCTTAGATGAGGCTGACTCATTCTCCACCAACTGGAGTAGTCGAGTAACCCAAGCATGGCCAGTGTGCTCCATTCCTCTTTATAGATAGACATGTGACTCAAGCTCAACCAATACCAAAATTCCCTATGGTATTTGTTAGAGTTACTATGAAAACTACTCTTTGTTAACAGAAATTGTAAGCCTCAAGATCAATGTAAACCCAGAACTTCCTTTTGCTGTGTTTATCCCCAAATGAGGAGAATCTGTCTGAAGCTGGCTCAGGAAAGCATTGTCAAGAGGTGGAAAGGGTAAGAAAGTATCCTGGAAAGGGTAAGAAAGTGTCCCTGCTGATGGGGTTTTTAGGGGTCTTAAATGCAATAATTCTTTCTACCTAAATTTAGAGCAAATGTAGAGATAGATACAGATATTAGGTAATTGGAAAAGAGAAAAGAACACATGACCCCATTTCAGGGTGGGCAAGGGACTTAAAGAGAAACTTCTCTAATGAAGACAGACACAAAATCTACAAACACATGAAAAAAAGCTCATCATCCGTAATCATCAGAGAAATGCAAATCAAAACTACTTTGAGATATCACTTAACCCCAGTAAGAGTAGCCCACATAACAAAATCCCAAAACCAGAAATGTTGGTGTGGATGTGGAGGAAAGGGCACACTTCTACACTGCTGGTGGGAATGCCCACTAATACGTCCCTTCTGGAAGGATGTTTGGAGAATAC
>CAUYPK010000841.1:0-90452 GCA_963574355.1 Loris lydekkerianus | reverse complement strand
GGTAAATAAGGGTAGCAGGGGAAGAAGGTAGGGTGAAAAACAATGTAGGCCTGTCCACAGGGGATTTTCTAGAATTTCTTTTCTTCTCTTTTCTAGATCTTCTTGGAGTGTTTTGATCTTGTTTTGCACGATCTCAGATCTTCATAGTAGGGCTGAGAGATCTTTAAAATTTTTCACACCATACCGAGGATCCTCTCAGGGCATACCAGTGTGCTGCCGCAGCACCACACCTATTATTGAAAATCTCTGACCTACAACAATCAGAGCCTAGATATCTTTGACTATAGGATTAAGAATTATGAACTCATTTTAGAAAACAATAAACAAAATCCATTCAAAATTTTGTCCTTTCAGAATGCACCAGCGTGGAAACTGGTGCTAAGTATAGTTAGTGAAGAAGAAAGAAAGGAAGCCGAGGCCGTACGTTCTCCCCTTTCTGTTGGGAAAACAGAACCTCTGCATTAAAATTTTTCTATGACAGCAATTATGAGAGCAAATGGATTGTGGTTTCTGTGGTCATGTGCACTAAAGATCATAATTCTAATTGTAATTAAGCTGGGCCAACCGTATAGAAACCTTCCTACAGGTGTGTTTCTCCCGGCACACAGGTAGATGGCAGCACCAGGGGCCTCTTGGTCACTTCACTGCTTTTGCAAGGAGAAGGATCCACTCTTTGCTGCCTTTTAGTTGGCAGGCACTGAGAAACTCTCCTTTATGTTCCACTGGATGACAATCCCAGAATAATGCAAGGAGATATAAAGCGTGTCCTCTGGGGGACATTATTTGCGGAAGTAATTGCCCTGAAAAGTTATATGTCTTGTGGGTTCTTTTTTAGCCATCAAAAACATACTGCGTTAAACAAATAGGAACGACAAAACTCTCATGGACTTGTTTATCTTTTATCATTCTTCTTAGAACATATGGTGGTTGGTAAAGACACTGAATGTAAGCAGTAGTGGGAAGGAGGTCCTGTGATTGTAAACACACATTATGTGCTACAAAATAATGAAGCTTTGTTGATGATGCTACATAAACAACTCAACAAGAAAATACAGCATATCAGGAATGATAATAGAACCACATCTGCACAGCGCAAGCTTTGCTGACTTACAGAGTACTGTGGATCTACACTGTATCTTCCATCATTCTGAGTCCTATAAGAAAAATAAAATCTCTAGAGGTATTTTAAACAAAAGGAAATAGGGAAGGCAATTAATTACCCACCTGATAGAGGAGGGGAAAAGCTGCATAGGATATGGTAAGCCAACCCAGGGGTGAGCAAAAGGAGATGTGACTACTCCTGGGGCTGTTAGGACACAGGGAGGAAGAGAAGTTAACAAACAGATCTCAGACTTCAAAGTGATCTGAAGGAAAATATCAGCATAGAGAGGGCCATCAAATCACCAGGCTTTCCACCTCGTCCTTTTTTCAATCTCCTGCCAGTGTGTCCTAGTACCAAATTTAGCCCAGAGCCAGTGAGCAGGGAGAAGCCTGGGAAATGTAGTTGCAAGATCTGTCCTTGAAGGGCAGAACAGAGCAGGGAAGGTATGCAGAATGATCTGAAAGTAAAGCAACCTTACAGAAACCTTCTTTTTATTATACTTACTGTAAGATTTGGGCAGGAATCCATGTTTCCCTGTCAATAGAGAAGTTCCTGCTAAGAATAGATGATCCATTTTCAGGGATAATATAGAAGGATTTTATACTTGCCGCAATGAAGTTGAAAAATGTCGAGTTGATATATCTTTAAATACTGAAAACTATGAAACAGAATGTATCTGATAAAGCGATGAAGAGCATTTCAAGTACATTAATTTTTTATCAAATAATTGGTCGTTTCTTGAGAACCTGCTCTTTATATGTTTTCATATTACTATTCAGGGGCATTGTGAAGAAGTATAAGCAGAGGGGATAGCCTGAAGACTATTAGTGAAGGCTAACACATAAGGCAATTAGGGCATGAACAACACAGGCCAGGCACAGTGGCTCATACCTGTGATCCTAGCACTCTGTGTGGCCAAAAGAGGAGGATCACTTCAGCTCCTAGGACTAGGAGACTAGCCTGAGCAAGAGCGAGACCCCATCTCTACTACAACTAGAAACATTAGCCAGGCATTTTGGTGAGTGCCAGTAGTCCCAGCTACTCCGGGAGGCTGAGGCAGGAGAATCTCTTGAGTCCAGGAATTTGAGGTTGCTGTGAACTTAACTGATGCCATGGCATTCTAACCTGGGGCAAAAGGGGGAGACTGTCTCAAAAAAAATTAATTTGAAAAATTAAAAGAAAACAAGAAGTAAACCATACACTATCACAGAAAATGAGGTGTTAAATTCCTTGGTATAAGAATAAAGTACATAGATTTTCTTAACTTAGCAATTTGCTCTGAAATATTTCATCTTTCAAGTGTGCTTCCAACCAGGATGCTATATAAAATGATGTCTTAACAGAAAGGGCTTGATATATACTGTCTAGATTCAAATCCTGGCTCCACAAATTATTTGCCTTGCAAAATCTTGAAAAAATATTATGCAAACTTTCTTTGCCTCATTTTTCCGATTTACAAATTGGGAATAAAATCAAAGTTCTACCTTATAATATGGTCACAAAGATGAAATTATTTAATGTATAAAGAAAACTTAGGTCAGCTTCTGGCATGGACCAAGTGCTCAATTATATTAATCATTTCTCACGAGCCATTTACAGCATTTCAGCACAGAAGCAATACTGTTTTGATTTTAGTAAGGAGCAAGTAATAGGACAAAACTAATTACTGTTTGAGTTGTTGAATTTTGTTATTTGACTCAGCTGTCAACAGACATGGATATGGATTTGCATATTGACATGCACAAATAAACACACAAAAAATATGTTACATACACACATACTTATACCCACATATGTAATCTACGTGCCTATAAATACAGGATAATACACATGGCTGCCTGGTATGGCTGCTGTTGGAATCCTTTACTGCCCTTGATATCTTTCTGCTCTTATTGAGAGGGGAAAAATGTTAATAAATTATTCATTACAGCAATCTGATGATAGCTCAGCAAATAAGAAGGGCAATGGGACACTCTGTAAGAGAAATTATTAAAACAATAAAATCCATCACATAAAACCTACTTTACACTTTATTTTCCCAACTAGTTTTCTCACAAATTTATCTCTTGCCTAACTTTGTGTTTATGAAATTAATCTCCAAAAAAGGGTGTTTTCTGCAGTATTTTTGCCTAAGCATCATCTTGATTTTTATAGTGAAAGTAAAGTGTTCCCAGATGTTAGCTGCTGCAAACGTTGACATTTCAGACGTTTGAGCACATTGACCCCAAAGTATTTTAACATACATGAACAGATCACTGAACTATCTTTCCAGCTTCTGCAGGGAGTAGGGAAGCATTGGTTAATTTTTTTAAATATATTGCTCTAAAAAGTCTTTTACAGTAACTTGGATACTGAGAGCTTTATCAACTAAAAATATGAGTAAGTTTTTGATCTACTGAAAATATTACTCATTTTTTGTATGATATAAATGGTCAAGGTTGGCAGACATATGGAGTTAAGGAACTGTTCATTCCTGGGGTTATTAACCCTATGCATAATTATGTAATTATAATTCTTTGTGGCCATCATAAAGGAGTGAGACTATAGCCTTTGTCTCAAGCATCCTAAATCCATAGTAAACACAACTGTTAATAGCATTGCAACATGCCATATAATTACAAATAGAGACTGCCTTCTAAAAGCATCCTATTAAAGAAAGTGTTGTGTGGTACCGCAATGAGAATCACTAACTACAGGCCTTAAATGAGCCATTTGACTATTTGCTGTCTGAGGAATTTCACTAATATCCTACTGTTTTTTAAGCAATTAAAATGCAAATAAACATTTAAGGGTACTAGTTTGGGAGCCTAGATTTGAAAAGGATATTACTCTATATTCACTGAAGCTGCTTAGTTTTTTTTAATTGAATGCTTCTTTGTAGATACACCTTCTGATTAATACCATTCACTTCTTTTTATTGGCAATAGACCTTTTCTCTCTGTGCCTTTCATGCTAAAATCTGATTCTTTCCCCTACTATGGTTGACAAGAAGTGCTCATCAAAAAAGAAAGAAAGAAATTGTGCTGTATATCATCTCAAGGTTGCAAATTTAAGATCCTAATATTGGGTAGGTTTAAGAAATCTCTCTAGAATGCATTAAAGAAAGAAGCATTAATGTTTGCTTGCAGATAAGAAAAGCAGCAAGTTACAAGTTTCATAGTTTTCATCAACTAACTCTTCACCCATGAATAAATGTATGATGAAGTACATTAATTTGTGAAAAAGGACTTCTTAACAAAGAAATATCCAGATGGTGCTATGTCAATCTAAATGCTCCTAATGGAATTATGTGATGCTTCTGCAACTAATGTCAAGGTATTTCATCTCATCTTGTCTGCAAATAGGCTGGTATTATCTCCTACTATAATTATAAAAGCTACCATAATTGTTCAAAGAGTTGATAAAGATAAAAATTCCTTTCATAACTCTCAAAATTGGTAACAGAGAAACTTGGATTTCATGATATTTGTCAGAAAATGATGTTGCAGTTCAAGTGCAATCCTCAAATATAGTTTGTTTTATCTTTATTTCTGTGATATAGGAGACACAGAAAGACATGCTATCAGAGGGATGTTCTATGTTAAAATGCCCCATTTTTTTCCTCATTCTCATCTCAATACAAATCTGTCCCCACTATCTCTAATATTCACCATTGGAAGATGTAGAGATGTGATTATAAGATTTATCAATGGAGGGCGGTGTCTGTGGCTGTGTGGGTAGGGCACCAGCCCCATATACTGAGGGTGGTGGGTTCAAACCCAGCCCCTGTTAGCTAAGACAGCAATGACAACTGGAACAAAAAAAAAAGTCAGGCATTGTGTCGGGCACCTATAGTCCCAGCTACTTGGGAGGCTGAGATAAGAGAATCACTTTAGCTGGGGAGTTGGAGGTTGTTGTGAGCTGTGATGCCACGGCATTCTACCAAGGGCAACAGAGCATGACTCTGTCTTGGGAGGTCAAAAGTGGTACACTGAGACTGGGGCTGTCAAGTAAATTTTCATGAAACTCAAGAAGAACCACTAGACCTAAGAGTAGCTCCTCTATATTTGTATCAGCAAAGCAGAACAGTTTGACAGAAGTTAGCTTGTTACAGATGTACAAGAAAAGGAGGAAAGTTTGGGAAACAGCTCAATCCTCTTCAAATTATTGAATGGTTTTATATACACCTATGTTGTGGTCGAAATGCCACCCCAAATATGTTCTTTTAGCATAAAGATTATTTTGAGTTAAGTACAACTGATAATCACAGGTGGAAGAATTCTCTGCCCTTCCATAACATATTGCCATGTGAGTTGTATTTAACTCATGCTAGTTTTGAGTTCAGCACCTCCTGAATCTGTGAAACCTCTGTTCATTGTTTTCACTGCCAATTGGCATGTTTCCCCCACCTCTTGTCACCCTGCTCCAGCCAGTCTACCCAGGAGTACCATATATGAGGGAGTATGTTTTCCCATTACCAAAATTCTGATGGCACATTTTCACTTTGTATGTGTCACTGGAGGCTCTTTGAAGGAAATCAATATGATAGTATGAGTGAAGTGACATTGTTGCACATACTTAGGGGGTATGATTCAGAGGTCATCATCCAGAATTACCCAAAGTCTAGTCTAAACACAGCTAAATACTCAAGGAATAACAAAAAACTCAGTTCTCAGGCTGGGCACCAGTGGCTCATGCCTATAATTCTAACACTCTGGGAGGCTAAGGCTAGGGGATTACATGAGCTCACGAGTTGGAGACCAGCCTGAGCAAGAGTGAAATCCCAGTCTCTACTAAAAATAGAAAAATTAACCCAATGTTGTGGTGGGTGCCTGTCGTCCCAGCTACTTAGGAGGCTGAGGCAAGAGGATTTGCTTCAAAAGAGGAGTTTGAGGTTGATGTAAGCTAGGCACTCTAGCCTGGGCAACAGAGTGAGATTCTGTCTCAAAGACGTAATTCTCAGAAACAAATTCAATAAGAGTGTCGTGGGTACATATAATTCACAAGGCATTCAGTGTAAAATTTGATTCTAGCACCATGTGAGTTGCATATAACTCACACATATAAGGAATAACAAATTTTTCATTAAATTAGAAAAGATCATTTTGTTTTTAAAGTTTTTACTACTCTACTTTTATAATGAAACACCAAGGCCCAAGGGGGAAAAAAAATATTCTAGCGTGGCAGTCAACATGTTAATTGCCTAAAAGCAGGGTTTCACTTTCCTGTTGTTAAGGTGAGCCCTGTTCAAGGAAGATAAGAGCACTCTTATCATCTAAGATGGAGTCAACGTGGAGATTAATTTACATAAAATGACATTACAGAATCCTTTTCTTCCATTAGTTCCTCCACATATTTCCTAGTCACTCTCCATGGTTTGTCATCCCTTTAAGTCCACTTTTCTTTCTTTGAATGGTAGATGGGCTCCCAAGTCTTACCACTTCTGAGTTCATGTCTTTTCTGTAAACTTTTGCACACATAATATAGTAATAAAAATTGTGTGCCTTTTTCTCTTATGAATGTTGTTAATCTTGTCATTTGAACTCACAGGTCCCAATGTAGTCAACCAAGAAGGTAGAAGAAAAGTTTTTCCACCCCCAACAGCCATTTACTATCTAATGAAGATATCCACAGTGTCTTTGAATTTGCCATACATAATTCACTTTCTCCAATCTGCTGCTGTTTTCAATGCAGCCTACTTAATCTTTGGTGCCCCGCCATTTGTTGCCTTCAGCCTGGATAATGTGTAAATTCTAACTCCCCTAGTTTACCCATGTTTCTTGCTTTGCATACCCTCCACCTGAATCTTTCAAATTATAATTTCAGTACAATTCCTTCATCGGGCTTTTTCTGCCTCTCCATACAGAGTGACTCAGTTTTCAGAATACCAACAGGAGACTTGGTCAGTTTTACTCATTTACACATGGCATATGTTGCCTCATAGTATTGTTTTTTCACATAGTCTTTTTCATTTTATATTCCTCTAAATCTGCAATGTTTTAAAGTTCCGTATGCCCAGTGTTTGTATAGAATCCAAAACTCAGATGGTATCTAGTAAACATTCACTATGAATGAATACCAGCTGATTTGCCACATTAGCCCCATTAGATAAGAACTGAATGCTCCTGATATGTGTGTGTGATTATAGGAGTGATCCACCTCGCCCAGCCCTTGCCCTTGATTTTCAAATTCATTCCTCAGAGACTGTTTGAAAAGTAAGACATTTTAGCATTACGGTTTAAGTCCAGAAGATTTTGCTGATGGAGCAGAATATTTCCACTAAGTAAGCTGATGATTGGTGTGGAATGCGCTTGTAGGATAAAATGTGTGCCTGACTCTTTTAGCCATTAATTGATAAAATTGTGATGAGTGAGTTGTTTATTACATGGGAATCAACACCATGAAATGCTCTTAGGGATACTTTTCATTCATGTATTCATTTGTTTATCTATTTAGGCAATAAGCATTTATTGAGCAATATTTCTGGGGGTTGGAACACAAGGTTGTCATAGACCCTCCCTTTGAGGAGCTCCATCTGAGTCAGTCTGAAGCCATGCTAAACTTTTATTTTTGGTGCATTAGTGAAAATATATCTAGAATCATGTGGAGCTGGAGCTTCGAGCATACAGAGTGTTTAAACAAAAAGATAAGAGAAACCCCACATGATTGATACAGGAGGACTACCAAGATGTATTTATCAAATCCCAGAGAAAATTCTTCCCAAGAATATATTAATAGAAGCACTGCACACATTGGTATCAAAGGAAATTCATTCATTAATTCATGCTTATTGAATGCTCATAAAGAGCAAAGCACTGTGTCAGCTACTAGGTGGGAATAAAGTAGGGTTCTGTCTGGTAAGCAATAATAATTTATGAATTTATGAAATATACTATGAAATAGATGTATTGGTTGTTATGAATTCACACAAAATGGGGAGGTGGTTGGTTGGCTAGGAAGTGGCGATTAAGTTGAGATCTGAAAAACAAGAGTGGTTAGATATGTGAAGGTGGTAAAAGCATTTCAAACCAAAGAGTGTGTGCCCAGGGGAGGAAGGAAACTGGCCTATTCTATATGAACTGGATTTCTGCCACTGGTGCCAGTTCCATTTTCATTCCAGAGATCACCAGATGGGTAAGAAGTTTACTAAAGCACTAAAGTGCTATGAGGTGTCTGTCTCATGAGGCCATTCCAGGGAATAACGTTTTTAAAATGAGTAAAAATAAAAGTTGAATATAGACATTTGCTTTATTGCCTTAATTCACAACCTGGCTAAGTCACACTTGCTTTGGGAACCATAATTTTGAATTTCTGGACTTGAATGCATTTTAAAAATTCTCTTCACAAATGGAAGGTGGGAAAAAGAAAAGTGTTAGATGTAAAAGCCAGACACACAAATAGCTGCTTGAGAAGGAGTATGACTTAGTGTCACCGAGGGAACTAAACTCAATTCTCAGAATCCTGTTTAAAATATCAGCTGTGACACAATGTGAGGCTAACCCAGAAGAAAAAGTACTGGGTTCTTTCACTGCCCGGGCCATACATTGGCCCAGGAGTGTCTCTTTTTGCCACAATTCTTTTTAAGACTTCCTTCTGAGATGTAGAGAAAAAACTAACTAGGAATAGAAAACTGGAATACATTTTGAAAACATAATCTAAAGTGATTATGCTTTTTAAATATAAACTATACATTTAGACTATATGAAAAGTCAATTATTAGAGAGAAACCTTTTATAATGACATTTGATTCCATATGAATTTAATTCAAGTAATAAATCAACTTAGATCCATTTGAACAAAATTTTAGCTAATATTAACATAATATTCATAATATTTACAGTCTGTAATAAATTATCTACAGAATTTTTTGGTATAACACCTAAGAAATATAGTCATTACTAATACCATTAAAATGTTTTAAGTTTTTTCTACACCTAATTAAAATGGTTCATAATAAAATCATTAATAGAATATAGGCTCATCAAATCATTGAGGCTTTGCAGGGCACAGTGGCTCACACCTGTTATCCTAGATCTCAGAGGCCACAGCAAAAAGATTGCTTGAGCTCAGGAGTTCGAGACATGTCTGAGCAAGAGCAAGACTCCATCTTTACCAAAAATAGAAAACATTAGCCAGGCATGGTAGTGCGTGGCTATCCTCTCAGCTACTAGGGAGGCTGTGGCAGAAGGATTGCCTGAGCCCCGGAGTTTGAGATTCCAGTTAGCTATGACGATGCCACTGCACTCTAGCCTGAGTAACAGAGAGAGACTCTGTCTCACAAAATGCCGGAGGTGGCAGGTTCAAACCCAGCCCCTGCCAAAAAAACTGCAAAAAAAAAAAAAAAAAAAAAGAGCACTATTTCAAAAAAATAAGTGTTGAAATCCTATGGAACTATAAAATCATGTAATGGCAAATATTTATGAAATTTCTGAAACATTTACAAGAATCCTTAGATTTCTCCTTATATTCTGTAATAAGAGTTTGGAAGTGCATAGTCTGAACATAATAACGTTAATGAAAATTAAAAGCTGTATCCACAAACCTCTCAGCTTCTCCACCTCAGCCTGAATCTACAACTATGGCACCACGTACATTTTTGTGTGCCTCTAAATTGCATTTTACAAGAAGAGGTTTTTCTCATTCCTAGGCTAATCCCTTTGCTTTTGCTCTACGCATCCCATTTTCTTCTAAGAACACCACAGTAAATTTTCCTTCATTTGCTGACCCTCCAACCTTCCACATTTACTTATCTGTTCTTGGTTAGAAAACAAGTTCACTGCTCACCGTCCTCATCCTAAAATGAAGACAGAATCCCTTCTTTAATGCTTCCCCCACATCTAGTTTTGGGCTAGAGCGTAGTTCTGCACTCGGATTTCCTGTTCGTTCTTGTTTTCTCTGCTCAATCCACAGTGCATATCACTATGAAGATCATCAGTGACTGTCTACGTTAATTTTCTATATGAATCAGTTTAGCTGATTCCTTTGTAAATACTCAGAGTTTTAATTGCTCATTAATTTCTTTCCACTTTGGCTATCTGTGGACCCAAATCTCTGAATCTCTTCCAACTTTTCTACCAGCTTTCTTTCATACCTCGAATTGTTGCTCTTTCTCTCTTTTCTGCAATAAGCTTTTTGGAGTTTTGTCCTCTGACTTCTCTGCTTATTCTTACATGTTTGCTGGGAGATGTCTTTTATGTCCACAGTTTCAGTAGTTTCTTATAAATGAATGACACCTAAATCTTCACCTAAACTCTTAGATTTTTTTTTTTCCTGGGCTCATAGAAGCTCATAGAACATATTCTTTGGCATTTCTTACCAGAACTTTACAATGTGCAGAATGTGCATTATTCATTTTCCCACAGGAAATTAACAGTTGATTACTTGTGCCCATGACTATCTAGTTGCCCCGATCAGAAACTCGAGCATGATTTGCTCAACTTCTCCTCAGTTCCCACAATCAACCGGTCCCCAAATCATGGATTCTACACCATAAAGCTTCATTAATTTTCTGGTTTATTCTTTTTCTACTGCTATGGCTTTTGTTCTTGCCTGGATTATTGTGAGCGACTCAGGGATGGTTTCTCTATCTACAATTTCTGCATACTTTTCACTCTTCACATTAGTACTCTTCCTATTATATTCTTTCAAAAAAAAAAAAAAATCATTGCTTTGTTCCTGCTATAGAACAAAATATAAGCATTTAAACACAGAATTTAAGATGTATTGTAACCTAGTCCCAAGTTGTTTACCCTGTTGCCATGCTTAGCCACTTGCTAACAGCATCCTTAACAGTCACATGAAATCACCAGGTTGGAGGAGATTTTCAGTTACACAGAATAAACTCTGGGGACCTATGACATAGCGCAGTGAATACATTTAACAATCACGTATTATCTGTTTGACAATTGCTAAGACAGAGTATATCTTAAATATTCTCAGTACCAAAAATAAAAGAACAAAAAAGGATAACTATGTGAGCAGTAGATATGTTAACTATCTTGATTGTGATGAACGTTTCAATGCACTGAGTGTGCATCATAAGTACACACTATTATTATTTGTCAATTATGCCTCTACAAAGCTGGAGGGAAGGTTTATGCTACTTTCAGAGATATTCAATGTGAAAATTAAACTTAATTAAATTAAATTATTGTGCTTCCTCAGTTGAGCTAACTAATTTACCAATCTCATTCATTAACACATTTTTTTTTTTAACCCTCTGCTTGGTGTATCTATTCTCTCTTAGCTGGTTTAAGAATACCATTCATCATCAAGACCCAGTTCAACTGGCATTTTCACTATGAAGAGATATTTGTAAATATGGCAAACAATTTATATTCCTTTTGGTTTACAGGTTATGCCTTCTGATTATTAGTTACTATCTAATTAGATTTAGATCTTATAATTATAATATAGCCTATTACATCTAATTACATAATTTTAGTTTAATTATTATATATCATAGACTCTGCAGTCAAATGCTCTACCACTTAGCTATACCCCCAATATCATAGACTCTGTTAAATGCTAACTCAATTAAATGCAAATAATTGATTCTCTTCTTTATTAAACAAATACTTGCCGAGTTCTGTGGTATGTTAGCTACTCTGCTAGGCACATGAGTAGTAGTTAATCTAGCATTACTTGTTTGCCTAAATTTTGGCTAGCACACTTCTTATTAGTACTAGAATTAAGATGATTATAATATTGATCATCCAAACCAGGACACTTTTAAGTATGACAAAAGACCTTATTTTTAACCAGATTGTTTACATGCACAGTGAACCAGGATATGTGGTCACTGTCTTACCTGGTTTATGCAGAAATGAGTTTTAGGTGAAGGTAATGTGCTTATATTTTATAAAACATCTCAGGGAGCAAGAGGGAGGAGAAGTGGCCCTGAGCAAGGAGGGGCAAGAGAGACAATAAAAATTTACATTGTCTAGCTAGCCACTCAGAATTAAGTGTGACAGATCGCTCAGTTCTGTATTCTCTTGACAGATAGTAACCCCTCACTGCTCAGGACATGCTACCTTACTGAGTAAGAAGTACTAACCCTTCTCTTCCCAGTTACTCGCGTATGGCTGTGGCGTGAATTTTTGGTATCTTGAATTTCCAATTTAACGGAGAAGCCTCTGGACAGAAAGAAAAAAAGGATGATGCAAGATATGTGTGGAACTGCTCAGTCACCTTAGTGTTTGTTCCCATCTAATTGAAGCTGGAACAAACACCTAAAATCCCTAGGGATAAAGGGGGAAGTAGGATGTGGACTACAGAGAAGAGGCATTGTCTATAGTCAACCTAAAAGCACTTACTCTAAAAGAGTAAAATGGGTAGAAATGTCTGTGAGTCTTAAATTTAATAAACTGTCTCCCACTATTACTCAAAATTCTGAAATATCAATGTATAACGAAAACCTATTCATATTTTCACACACATGTTCACATTTATGTGTTATGAGTATCCTTTATCTATGTCAAAACAATCCACATACTTGCCCTCAAATATATCTCAGTGGAAAAATAATAGTCTTGCACTCTATTGTTTACAACACCTATAACCTAGGAAAGATAAAAAAAAAAGTCCCTATAAAACTATTAAGTGCTAATATTTAGTGGCAGTTTTATAATGGAGATAAAAAATGAATAAATGAATATGGCGACCTCCAAATAGATGGTGTCTTCTGAAAAACTTCACATGCAATGAGTTCTATTACTACCCACAACTTAACCAATCACTAGTAGAATGAGGCACCATCATCTCTTCGTCAGCCACAGTACAATATTAAAGCTGTAATATTTTAGCTTATGTTGAAAAGTTCAGTTGTTGGGGTAATAACAACCTCTGAAAAAGCTGTGTTGATGTTGCTTAATAATGTACAGATCAATAGCACTGATTACGAGTCAAAAAGCTTCCTGTACCAAATAATATTCTACTTTTTCATTGTTATTGTTTTACAAATGCATATCTGCTGTAATGGTTCAGTTTATGTTGCTAGAGGAACATATGCTTATCAGGTTATAAGTGACACACCTTCACAAACACATTAATAAGGCAAAATTTCTCCATATGGCTCTGACGCATATATATATTAGCCAGCTGGACAAACTTAAGGACACCTTTTATCCTTTTTGAGCTGCCAGCTCCTAATTTATCAAAAAAAAAAAAAAAATGTAAACCTTTTCTGAATGTATTTATGTTCGTTTGTTCTTTACGGGGTTTTTATTTCTAGTCCTTATTTTAAACATTATTAAAATGTAAGCCTCTTTAATTTTGTGAAGACAAAAAAATGGAAACCTAATAAACACATGTATATGTGAAAATAAAAAAATTAAATAAAAAATACTTTGTAAACATTTTCATAAATACATAGTTTAATCTCCCCAATATAAGACATCCCCAAATATAAAAAAAAAAACATTTAAGCAATTTGTATAAATAAAATAACCCAGTTAGATGACACCCAGTGTTTTTCTTGTTCCCTGCTAGGCATTTAATCAGATACATTTGTAGTCCTGTGAAGCAGAAGCTCAGATGACCTCCCATTCCAGGGAACTCCCAGAGGAAGAACTCCAGGCTCACCATGCTCAATCACTGTTCCTATCAATAAAATTTGAGGGACTGTGTGCCTTACCACCTATAACATATTTAATTCATTAGTGTAATTCTAGGATATGCTGTTTTTAACACATTATTGCTTTAAGAACATGGGAAGTACTGATATTGTGAACTACTAAATCAAAGTTAACTTTGATCTCTAAGTCATAAATTTTGTCATATTCAAAATCAAGATGTGAATCATAATTGAAAATCTCTGACAATTGTCATTAACATTTTTTTCTCAGTGTGAACATCTCTAATATCAGAATTTAGTTCATAATTAATGGTTCTTAAATTGAATGAAATATGGGTAGATATGATTTGAAATAGGGTTTTGAATCCTAAACGCGTTTTTGTTTAAAAAGTTTGCCCATCTTCCATACTTTAAAAGATTTGTCTACAAAACCTATTATATTTATGAAATAATAATTAACTTATTTTCTTTCTTTAGTTAATCAAAAGATGCAACAGCCAATCAAATATTTTTTATTATTATAAGATACCTGGCATTTCCATACTACGTTGAACAATTTCTGCCATTTTGGTATTTTTGTTTGTTGTAGATAATATATGATTTATATTCAGCTTTTAAAAAACCAAAAATAGCTCAAAGGCTGCCATTACTATTTCATGGACCCCTAGGAGACCAAGACAGCATGTTGGGAATCACTGTACTAGAAAAATACACATTTCTGAATTATAATAAGTTCTCATACAGCTTCTCAGAGTAATAAATTCTGTGCACACCCATAACATAGAACTTCTCTATTTTCATTAGCTTTGGATTGTTATACTAATAAGGAAATATGAATATTCTGTAAATCATGTGTATTTAGAAGGCATTTTATATTGTTTAGAATAAGTAGAAGTCTAAAATTCTAAGAATTCATAGGAATTCATTAGAAATAGTTAAATTATATTGTAAAACTTAGATTGAAGCTACATAATTCATATTCTATCATATGCTTATTTTAAAACCTCATTTTTAAAGTTTATATTGTTCTTGAGATAATAGCAAGTAAAAAAATAACCATATAAAGTCTATATAATTTTTGTTTTTAAAAAGGATATGTAAGTATGTATGTATAGATATGTGTGTGAATATGTTTATATGCACATATAAATATAGACGAATAATAGCTATAAGAAAATATAACAAAATAGCAACAGTAAATGGTATTTGCATACAAGTGTTCATTATTTTCTTCTTTATACTTATATTTGCATGATTATATACAAGAAGCCTATGCACTTTTATATTTAGAATATAATAAGCATTATTAACAGATTACACTATAGGAAAAAAGACTTCATCCTGACTACCCATTAGGAACTGCTCACCACTTCCTCCTTGACAAATTATATGAATTATTCCCATAAGTCAGAACATAATTTTCTTGCTAACTGGGAAGAAGTCCTTTCCCATGGCAGACTGCCTTTATACTTTGGCTTGAAAGATTTACTCTCTGTTGACCCTCAAATTAATTTAAACATGCAGCATAGATGATTATGTATTATAAAATGTGATTTCACAGAATTGCAAATTCCTTGAGGTAAGAAGATAAGGTTAATCCATCTCTGAATTTCCATGTTTGTTGCATAATATTAAATCTTTGGAAATACTTGATTAAAAATTTCAGTTGCTATGACATGCCATTTTAGATCTATGAACTTCATTTATATTTTTAATTTTTTTAATTGTATAAAATAATTTATACTTTTTAATGAGCATTCATAAACTTTTATGTTTATGTTGTAAACTTTTACAACATTTTGAAAAATATTTTCATCAAACTGTTCAACATAGCCTTCATGGCATTTTCTTAGTTACTGTATGTAGGCATTCTGCATTTAGTAAGTTTCGCCTGTACCCATTCTAAGATGCCCGTACATAGAAAGGAAAAGAATGAGTTGGTGAAATACAGGTAGAGAAATTCCCCTGAGAAAAAAGTTGTGTCAGGAGTTTCTCTGGAACCATTATGCCAAGTAGGAAAACCCACGATTTCTTTTAGTAGGCAGATTTAGTAATGATATTTTTGGCACAACCCTCATCTCTAGCTACAGGGAAATGTACCTCATTCAAGGAAGAAGCGTCTGCATGACGTAAAATGACAATCATTGAAGAAGTAGTGAAAATGCCACTCTGTCTTCAACTGCTATAATTGGATAACTATATTTTTGGAAAAAAATGTGTATAACTTCCTTCCTTATGTCTGTCAATTTTTTTTTCTTAAGATATAGACATTTTTTTGTGATTGAATTGATTCTAGTTTTTTTTTTTTTTTTTTTTACTAGAAATATGGTTTGGGGTTGTTTCCTTTTCTTTCTTTTTCTTTCATTTTTTTGAGTGCTGCTGCTGAAGTTAGAGTCTTAATTTTAAATAAAATGTATTAAAAAAATTGTATAAAAATGTTATACAATATTTATACATGTTCCTATTAGTGTAGGTAATTTTTCTATTTAGTGGTGGTTAAATGTGTGGAAATGACAGTAAAAAATCATTTCTGTGAGGATACCTGCAGAGAATAGATCACTGTAGTTATTAAATAAACTTGCTATAAAGAGGATTCTTTTTATTTGGATATTGAATTTAAAACCTTGCCAGATAATGAGTTCTTATGAATTGTGTATAATTTATTAGTTTTCTTTGGGAGCTGAGATTAATATGTAGAAATTCTGAATTTTTATCCTACCTCTGCTATAAGACTTTGCCTCCTATGCACTTCTCAGTCGTAAAGAAAAGCAGAGATTTGGGATTGGAGGAAGGCTTCAGACAATGATTCTCAAATTGTTCTCTGGACTTTCTTCTTAATCAGGTGGTTATATTATTTTATAATTCAGGTAATTTTCTGGTCTCCCACTCCTCCTTCCCCCTCCACAACAAGAATAAATAAAACCCATGGACATAAAGCCTAGAAATCCACATTTTGAACTTTTTTTATAGGTGATTTTTAAAGTTTTTTCTGTGTTTTGTCTTAAGTAAAGATGAATGTGGTTACCATCATAAAACCAGTCCTCATTATGCTTTCTAAAATTACTCATCCTACCCTCACAACATACAAGAGTTATTTGTTAATCATAAGTTTTAAATTAACTCTGATTATATTTTTACCAATGTACCGCTTTGACAAGCAGTTACATTTTAAACTGCAACAAGAAATTGGTCTTACTTTTATCATTTAATATTATCTACGAAGACTTCAGTGGCACTGCAGACTTACAATTCCAGCATGAGTGTTTATTGTATCTTGTAATGAAAAGCAAAGATTTTTAAAATTATAGAAATGAATAAAGGGGTCACCATACTATTTCTTGTCCCTTGATTATTTACCTAAATATGTTACAGGTTGCAGAGGAGTAAAACAAAAAATGTCTTCTTTAACGACTCTTTTTTTTTTTTCTGAAAAGGGCCAGAGAAAGGCAAGAATCTGAGACTTTTCACTTTTTTCCCTACAGACAGGATTCAGTTTCATGCCTAAAATCTTGAAATTTTGAGTAAACCTAAGACACATTTTAAAATCCAAAATAAATGTGAGAAGTGAAAGCAAAACATCGCATTGTAGAATGATATTTCCTTTAGAATTTGAAGTGGGTACAAGTGGAGCTGTTAAATTTTACCAAATTAAGATGTGAGAGACTTGTCTCTTATAAAAATGCCAGTTCACCTTTCACAGGCAATTGGAGAGACAGCTAGTTGGCTTCTACTTTCTGAATGAAGAGAATACAAGCTGGAGAAGGGAACACTTGCCCAGGGTTCAAAATTCAGTGCCCTTACCATTTTGGGGTACTGGTTTGATTATTTCATCTGAGTCATATTGGTTTTTGTACTTTGAGTAACTTAATGTTGAAACAGTAATAATATAGCCAGCTTATCTACTAACATGTGGGGCAGCGCTGATAATGAACAAAAAATACAAGACAGGGTAGACAGACCTTTTTGTTAGAGGAGCAGCTCTAACATAATGAAGTCTTAGTAATTTATTATTTATTGTTATGATTATCATTATGAAAAGACACATTGAGGAAAAATGCTGCTTTTTTTTTTTTTTTCTTTCCTCTCTTCTGTTCCTACTATCCATGCATAGGTTTTCTGACTTGGCTTCAGTGACAGAAAATATTACCTATTTTTTCCATACATTTTTTTTTTTGGGGGGGGGATGCAATTTTGTAGGAAAAGTTAATAAAACATGAAAATAACAGGTAATTTTTAAAAGGGTATTTTGACATTATTAAGTGAAATAAAGAGTATCCTTTTGAGGATTATAAAATCTTGCATGTTTTATATGTTTATAAGCCCTATGTGTATACAAACCTTACATTATATTTCAATGTATTCATCAATAAAGTATTGTGTACATGTACAAATGATCAAGCTATATCTCCATATCTTTCTATAGAAACTATAAGACAGCTGCTTTCTTATTTGGGAAAGAGTTTCCTGAGAGAAGCTGCTGTCAGCTCTGGAACTACCTGCCTACGTCTCTTAACTTTTCATATACGTCCAGGGTGCTTCATATCTAGAGCAACTCAGTGGAGTTTATAAACTGTGGATAGTCACAATTGTATTATATTTATACTTCAAACTTCATAAAAACTGGGCTTTCTTTCAGGAACCAAACACATGAAGGAAACCTAATGTTAACTGTAAACTAGTCCTGCATTCCTCTCTTTCCCACATCCCGGTTTCCAGAACTGTGGGAATCCGTTCTGGCTCCAGCTGCTTTGGGAGGCTGTACTTCTCCACCTGGGCCTCTAACAGGCGTTCTTAACTATTTCTCAGTTTAGGCTTTCTATTGGTAATTCTTTCTTAATTTACCATTTTTACTTGCTTAAGGACAAAAGAAAAGGTAGAGATAAACTTCATAAAAAAACATAGTGTAGCCCAGATAGAATATTTGTGGATATATGATATTTGATACTATTTACAAGGCTGGTAATTTTAATTTTTAATTTTTCTTAATACTCAAATTCTTTCATTTATCCCACATAAAAAGTAAATACATTTATATGATAAAATATTGCATGATCCTACTGTAAAATGAAATAGAAGATACATAAAATAAAATAATATGTAAAATATCTCCATTAGATTTAATATTTTACAATAAAAACAACTAAATCATTTAACATAAAAGAAAATTTTAAAAAGCAAATTATGAGTCAATTGAAGAATAAATATGAGCAATAAGCATTTCATATACATTGCCCTAGATTTTAAATATAGAAAAGAAAAAGTAATCACCAATGGCATGGCAATTTCACCATGATTTCATTATTTGAAAAATAGATATAAACATTTCTCTATAAAGAATGCCATTAAAGTGTTCCATTGACTTGAGCTTCAAGAGTGAAGATCTCTGTCTTTTCTTGAATTAAAGAGGGGGAGATATCAATATCTGTTCATTTTGCCATACTTTATGCTATAAACACATTGTTTATTGTTCAAGTTCCTTTATTAGGCCTACCCTCTAGGGCCTGCCCTTCATTCACCCAGTGTGTCCAAAATTGTTGCTGTTGGTCATTGGGAAGACTCTGAAGAGTAGCTGGTCTTCATTGTTGCTCCCAGAGCTGCGTTCTCAGCTGAGTAGTGTCAGGGAACCCTCAGCTCTAGCCTAATCTGATCCACTGACTAGCTTTGTTATCTCCTGTCTAGGTAAATGGTGAGCCCTTCCTTCTCTCTCCTAGGAGGAGTTGTGAGTTTCTCCCTCTGGACTGGATTCCCAGGCCCAGGCCTCAGCAGGGAAGATGTAGGCTGCTTGTGGCCATGGCATAGAAGGTCTGCACCGTGGTGCACATGGGGTCCCTGGAGCTGGGAGAGCTGGGAGAGCAGATCCCAGGTTAGTGGAGAATGTTAGTGGGAGAACTGCTGTGCCTACACCTGGGCTAGGTCTTGACAGATGGCCTCACACATAGCATGCAGGGAGGTCACCAGACATTTCTGAAGTGGTGGTAAGTGGTCTTTTGGGGAGGGAGACCTGGGCCACATGCTGTGCCCAGTGCAGGCCCTCAGGGACCCCTGGAGCTGGCATCGTGGGTCTCCTTTCCCCTGCTGTGCAGTGACTGAGGTCTTTGTTTTTTTTCTGGAAGATGAGATGCACTCATCTACACAGGTACCTGCTGCTGTGTAGTGGCCACTGTCCTTGGAACTGATACTTCTCTTCCTGGAGTTCCTCCCGCCAGAACTGGCCTCTGGTTCTCGCTTCTGAATGTGGTTCTCAATGGGACAGGCAGAGAGTACCTTCCCTTTTATTTCAAATGATTTCTTCTCCCAATCTGAGTCTCTACCTGCAAAGTACATTTTTTTGAAATGGGGCTGTTTGGTTTGGCCTTGGCTGGAGGGGCAGTGGGGATCTGGGTCTTCAGTTTCCAACTCCATGTTGAAGTTAAAATAGAAGGTCCTCCCTCTCACATGTCCAGATTCAGAGTGTCAAGGCTGTTAATTTTAAAGTAAATGCTGGAGTAGGTCAGCCTTACCAAACATAGAAAACATGTTTCAGAATGTGCTCTAACATACTTTGGATATTTTGCTATGTTTTTCTTTTTTTGTTCTTGTTGTTCTTTAGTTGGTTTGGTTTAGAGAGCTTTATTGTTCCTCTCACTCTTTTTGAGAATGAGAAAATTTTTTATTTACATATCCTTAAATATTCCTCTGGAAGACTAAGTTTACTTTCCAATAGCATGCTAGTACTAAAATAGTAAATTTAACATGTGTTTCATAAGTATATGAAAATTTAGCATGCATCCTAATGTAAATCTGTGCAAAAAGTATCTTAAAATCTAGCATGCAACCTTAAACAAATTCATTCTAAAGCAATTAAAATATAGCTAGAACAGTAATAAGAGTATCTTTTATTTTTACACTAAAGGAGAATCATAGTTTAAAAACCTGGTTCAGTCTGGGCAGGGTGGCTTACACTTATAATCCTAGTACTCTGTGAGGTTGAGGCAGGAAAATAGCTTGAACCCAGGAGTTTGTTTGATGTTGCTGTAAGCAAGGCTGATGCTATGGCACTCTAGCCTGGGCAACAGAGCAAGACTCTGTCTTAAAAAAAAAAAAAAAAAAAAAAAAAAAAAAGCCTAGTTCAAATGAAGATTTGCTTTTAAATTTCTGTTTAGTTTGTGATTTAGGGCATCAACAAGTTTCTAGGATTCTGAGAACATTTCAGAGAATAAAGGACCCATTAGCAGCTTTAAGTAGTGAAGGACAATGTTCAAATCTACTATCTCAAACAACATCAAAAGTCTGTAGGATTTCATCAAATTATGATTTTCAAAATAGCAGTATAGTTAGGAATAAAGATTTAAAAGCAAGTTCTAAAAATTTTTAGACAGTTGTATGTTCTTCAAGCCTATTGAATTCTCCCTAGTAATCATGTATTGGTCCTTAACAGAATTTCTCTTCTCCCCACTCTTATAACCTCTTTTTTGCTGGAATCCAACCCTTCCTTCTTTCTGTCACCCCCAGAAGGCATTTAAACTTCTGCACTCCTTTGGAGAGGGTCTAGTCTTCATGCTGAAGGCTCCTGTGTCACATGAAACTATGACCGAAAGAATTTATATGCCTTCTCTCTCATCTGCCTTTTGATCTGATTTGTTCAGTGAACCTTCAGAGAGTGAAGAGGAAGTGTTTCCCTTCATCCTTTCACTATTACGTGTTGGTTCATCAGTTTTGTGCCTAACTTTACATTGAATAACGGTGGTGAAAGCTGACATCTTTGTCTTGTCTTTGAACTTAGCAAAAAAGCTTTCAATCGTTCACCACTGAGTATAACGTTATCTGTGGGTTATTCACAAACGTCCTTCATCATGTTGAGGAAGTTCCTGGTTTTCTAGTGTTTTTACTGTAACATGTGATTGATCTTATGAATTTTGTTTTCTGTATCAAAGGAGATGATGTGTTTTTCTCCTTGCACCCTCTGAATGTGGTGTATTTTAAAGAACCAACTTTTGGTTTCACTGACTATTGTTTTTCTAGACTATTTAATTTATCTCTATTTGAATCTTTATTGTTTGTTTTCTGATGCTGGATTTGGGCTTAGGTTGCTTCCTAGGTATTTTAGGTACAAAGTTAGATTGTGTATTTAAGATCTTCCTTCTTTTTTTAAATAGGATTTTACCACTGTACATTTTTTTATCTGAGCACTGGCTTTGTTGCATTTCATAACTTTAATTATACTGTGTTCTTACTTGCATTCTTCTTTAAGTATTTTCTGATTTGTCTTGCGACTTATTTTTCTCGCCCATTGCCCATTGAGAGACATGTTGTTTAATTTCTACATACTCATGATTTTCTCAGTTTTCCTTATTATTGATTTCGCCCATTCCATTGTTATCAGAGAAAAGACTTTTCAGTTTTTTCAGTGTGATTTCAGCTTTTTAAATTTAATTTATTGAGACTTATTTTGTGGCTTTACATATGTTCTATGCTGGAGAATGTTCCATGAGCACTTGAGAAAAATGTGATATTTATGCTTTTTGGAGAAGGAAATAGTCCTAAGATGTCTGTTAAGAGTAGTTGCTTAATAGAGTTGTTCAAGTTTTTATTTCCTTATTGATTTTTGCCAGGATAGATTCCTAAAAATCAGCTATTCAAATCCACAACCATTATTTTTGGATTACTTATTTCTTTCTTCAGATCTGTCTGTATCTGCTTCGTATATTTGGGGGGAATTTTGTTGAATGTGTATGTTATAATTGTTATATCTTCCTGATGAATTAAACTTTTATAAATATATAACGTCTTTCTTCATCTTTGTAGCAGTTTCTGAATTAATTCTGTTTTGTGTGCTATTACTTTAACGACTCCTACTCTCTTTTGTTTATGCATAAGATATATTTTCTACTATATATTTTAATAAATTCTAAATGCATAATGATAAATGTAATAAAACTATTCATCAATCATTGATTTAAAATTAATTGATTCCCTACTACTTGGGTCATTATGAAAATTTTGAGATATACAAAAATCAAGAAACATAAAATCCTCAAACAGAAACAAACCCCTCCCAGCACTGATAACCAAGCAAGTTAAAACTTTCCCAAGTGAATCAGAAAGGATGCTGTCAATTGTATTTCTTGTGAAATAATGGACCATAACATAGTCTGTCTCAAAACTTTCATAGTGACTCATATATCTGTAAGTGTCAGAACTTATGCTTAAGTGGCCTTCATTTTATTCTGATCTTTCAAATAGCACAAAAAAAATTGTGTTTTCCCTGTGGTCTTTCAAATAAGAAAGAACATTTTATTGAAATGTTTTCAGTAATTCTTATTTAAATATACATAACAAACCACCCATTTTAAATGTATTGTTTGATTAATGAATAAATAAATAAAGTCTTTAAACATGTCTTCATAAGCCCCTAAATCCTTGCCCCAGCTAATCATTTTCATTCTTTCTCTTGCTATAGGTTAGGTTGTTTTTCTACAATTTTAGAAAAATGTAGTATCTATTCTTTTATAGTTGTGGTCTTTTGTTTGTATTTGAAATTCAAACATTGCATACATGTATGGTTCATGCCTTTTGATTAGTAACTAGTTTTCCATTCGGTGAATATGTAATCTGTTTATCCATTCGAACTCTTATGACCCTTATTTCCAGCTTACAGTTCCTAGGAATAAAGTAATATGCTTTACTATGTGTATTTGCTTACATTGTTTTGTGAACATTTTTATTTCTCTTGAATAAATGTCTCGAAGTGAAAATTTGAGTCATATCATAAGTTTATGTATTACCATTTAAGAAGCTGCCGAAATTTTCCAAAATGATTGTACCACTTTACATTCTCGCCAGCAGACTGTGAGAGTCTCACTTGCACCACATCCTCCTGAACACCTGGTGTTGTAGCGATTATAATGAAGGTATTAAGGTAACTCATTTTGCTTAAATTGTTATTTCCTTGATGATTAAGAATGTTTTCATTAAAGCATATTGTCATTGTTTATTGGCCATTCATGTGCATTTTGTGGAAGATTTATTTAAGACTTTTGTAATTATGCTATTGAGCCTTCTTATCACTGAGTTGTGAACATGTTTTATATACTTGGGATACAAGCCCTATAGATAAATATATTGTAAATATTTTCCCATAGCCTATGGTTTATAATTTAATTTTTCAGTGTTGTCTTCAAAATAACAAAATCTTTTCATTTAAAACAAGTTCAATTTCTCTTTTATGCTTTGTGCTTTGTTTCCTAAAAAAATATTTACTAGACCAAGGTTGCATGGATTTACTTTGTCTTCTTCTAAAAGGTTAATATTTTAGCTCTTACATTAAAGTATATGATATTGTTCAACTTACATTAATTCCTTTTGCGAATAGAATCTTTTCTGCAATTCAAGAAGCTTGAGAATGTTACTGACTCTTCGTTGGAGAACACAGCAATATCACTGAACACAAACAGAATGCATATTTTTTAGACGAGGCCATTGAAAATAATGTGTCATAACTTTGTGAATTAAACAGGATACTACGTTTACCATAAAATACGTAACATCCCAGTTTTTAAGATTTAAATCTTGATAATGTTAAACAGATGCCACCTAAGCAGTACAGCATTTATATTCATGAACTTTTCTCTTATTCAAATGTGTCATTCTCAGCTCACAAGTCTACTGCTGAGATTCAACATTGGATAAATCAGGTAGGGATACAAAACCAGTACAATCTTTACAGAAGGGATTAAGCAATATTTAGCACAATTGTGCATTTACACTAGGGCCCACAAAACAACTCCTAGGATTATATCCTAAAGATGAAATGGCAAAAATACAAAAGGCCTTTGCATATACTCTTTATTCCAGAACTATGGTGAAGAGCAAGACTGGAAATAACCCAAATCTTCAACAGAGGATCTTTTTTGACCAGACTGTGATTCATCTGAATGTTGGAGTGCTGTGCAGCTATCAAAGTAATGGAGAATGTATTCATATTTATTAGTGTTCTCCAAAACATATCATTTAGTGAGAAATAAAATTTGAAAAGTTAAACCCATGTCTACTGTGTGTTTCTTTATTTAATAAAAGGGGCAAAAAGGTCAATAAAAATGATATGTAATAGAAATGTGAAATTACATAGTTTAAAAACAAAGAATAAAATATGAGATTAAAAGTAACAAAATTGCTTTAGAGGATGCAATAGGGTGGAGGAATCAGGAATAAAAACCAGTTTTCACAGAAAATATTTTATACATATTATTTAGAATTATATGATTTTTTACATAATTATAAGAAAAATCAGCATGTTAAAAGCAGCTTCTATGAACTCAATAAAAAAGAAAATAATAAATCTAACAATGTATCAAGATAGTAAAAAATATAATTACTACTAAAGTTGGTTTTTTCATATAAATTCCCAGTGGGATGTTACATAAAAACAAAACCCTACAAAAGAAATTCCCAGGCATCTGTAGTAATAAAATTTTAGTAATAATGCCTTATATCCTCATACTGGGGAATGATGAGCTTTGTTTACTGAGAATGAAAGGTCACCTGCAATTTCCTTTTGAAGAAGAATTATTTCAAAAACTTACAACTTTTTGTGAAATGCTTGGATTTTTTGCCACATGTCATATATAGTTTTGCCTTGCAATGAAATATTTTGATTTAACCTGATATCATAGAGATGCTACATTTTTATAGAAATCTTTCAGTAATTCACATTGTTGATTCTATTCTTCATAAAATTTAACTATCTATTCTTGCAGAGATAAAATTTTGCCTAATCCCTATGATAGCCAAAGCACTTTAGAATGATATAGCAAATCTACTCTGAATGCCTCATTATTCAACTTTAGCAAGTTACAAAACTGACAATGCTGTGTTGCCTTGCACCAATATTGTTAACAATACTTGTAAGTTGTTGGCAGATGGCACTTAAAATAGTAGCTTTAGGTAGATATTTTGCTGATGCAAGAAATGAGAGCATGTGAGTCTGTTAAAGCACATTCTTCATGTTTTTCTGTCATGGAAAACACACCATCTACACAGACACTAAATTTACCAAATTCAGCCCAACTGCAGACAGCATTTGTCTTGAAAGTTGTTAAAGATACCTACTCTCCACATTCTGTTCACAAGGGTGCCCAACGTGAGCAACTCTTTGTAGCAAAAGAAAATCTTCTTTTATGAACGGATGAAGTATGAAAATTGTGCTGAGTCAGCAGCATCAATTGATGCTTTCAAAGCTATTGAATAATATCTATTTTTTCTTTCTGAAGTATTGCATGAAGTGTTCTGTCAAGTTGAAGACCAACTAATCCTGCCCATCAGTTGTGTTTCTCCTTGAAGGAGACACTTATTTAAAATGTTATTGAGGTCTAGGCATCCTACAACTTTCACAATGCATTCTTTCATAATTACTACATCACTGGATGGCTTCTTTTTTTCCTGAGTATAGAAGTTCCTTTATAAATTACTTCAATGGCATTATTTTCAGGTTTTATTGGTGCTTGCAATAATTGTCTTTGCTTTTTACAATTTCTGCAAGATAGCCTTTGGTCCTTCTACCTCTAATTTAAAATATTTGTGGTCTTATGAGCATTATAATGCTGATGAGCCTTAAATTTCTTTAATGCTGATATTTCAGTATCACAAATTAGCAAATCATCTTATCTTTGGAAGAGAGAAAATAATAATGCAATTCCCAATCCTCATTAAAAATTGTTTTCTTCCTTCAGTGTTCACTTTGTCTTCTTTGACACGATGGGCTGTTAAGCAGACAGAATTAAAAAATACTGTCAAGCTGTGCAACTATTCACAAATTCCACTTCAAACAGGACATAGTATACTGCTTTCAAAAGCTGTTAGACTGGTGTACTCACCCCACACAAACTCTTACCAACCAGCCTCCTGAGGTAGTGGCATCAATCAAGAGACAGAAGTTAGAACTGAATCATGAGCATAGCAGCTGTCAATTTAGCCCTTTGGCTTACAAATTTACTGGTCAATCGGGGAGGATTATTTCTTTGAAACATATTTTATTCTTTGGTATTTCAAATATGCTCATTTTAAAAATAAAATCAAAATATAAAGCATGAACAAAAATGTGTTAATAAAAATAAAGGGATTAGTTCTATAAAATTTAGATTCAGTCTGAATCTAAATTTTATAGAACTAATCCCTTAAGAACCTAGAAGGCCATGGGTCCCCTCCCCTGATACAACATATTAGTGTTAACTATAGTGATCCTTCAAGGGTATAGACTACTAGAAGCTATTTCTTCTAGTTAACTATAATTTGTGTCCTTTACAAATGTGTTCCTATCCCATCCTTTCCCTACACTTTCCAATTTCTAACATCCTGTGTTCTACTCTATAGCACTAATAGCATCTTTAGTACCAGAATTATAGCCTTGTAAGTGATATCTCTTATAAAAGAAAGGGAGAAAGGGAGAAGGGGATAAAGGGAAAGAGAAAAGAGAAGAGAAGAGAAGAGAAGAGAAGAGAAGAGAAGAGAAGAGAAGAGAAGAGAGAAGAGAGAAGAGAAGAGGAGAGGAGAGGAGAGGAGAGGAGAGGAGAGGAGAGGAGAGGAGAGGAGAGGAGAAGAGAAGAGAAGAGAAGAGAAGAGAAGAGAAGGAAAGGAAAGGAGGGGAAAGGAGGGGACAGGAGGGGAAAGGAGGGGAAAGGAGGGGAAAGGAGGGGAGGTGGAGGGGAGGGGAGGGGAAAAAAAGGAAAGAAAGCTTCTTAGCAAAATGGCTGACTCCAGGTCTTGGGTAGGTAATGTATAGATGAGCTTGGAAGATCTGGTTATATCAGAAAGGAAGGAAGTTATTGAAGTTTATTAAAGTCAGAAAAACAACAACAACAAAAACTTAGGAGGTAATTTGAAGAGACTCTTCTTGTATAAATCTGTGACTTTGGAAAATATTCTAATAATAAAACAAATAATTTGACACATAGAAAACCTCTCCATATCCATCAGTTCATACTAATACAAAATCCTCATTGATTGCTATATTATTCATCTATTATGAATAATCCTTTAAAATAAACCATTCCAAAATGCAATAGCTTTAACAAAAATCATGTATTCTTGCTCAGATGTTTGTGAATTTCCTGGAGTTAAGGAGGTTCTATCTTGGGTCTCCCTGTGTTTGACTCTAAGTAGTATATGAGCTTCAAACCACATTTCAATCCTCCTATTGCTTTATGTCCTGAAAAATGCCTTTTTCTAAAGTAAGTCTCTTTACTAAAGCCCGAAGTAAAGAATAGGAAGAACTGAAAAAAAAAATGACAGAGCAGACACAGGTGAAATGAAGACTAGAGGACGATAATGCAATCTTCCATAGTTGCCTGTGGGATCTTTTCCAGAGAACCAACTAATATTCTGAAAAATCAATAAATAAAAAGACATTTTAAAAAATAGTCATCTTACCTCTACAATGAAAACTATGCATCAGGATACCTGACGAGTTATGGGAATGTATTTTTTCAACTAATAAATTCTAGAATGTTCTAGAATGAAAATATTATCATTTACCACCTGTCATATTATATCATCTATTTGTATACTGTTTGATAAGTGTACGAGGTGAAACCTCATAGATCCAGGACACTAACAAATAATATAAGAGTTTTCATGAAGCAATTGAGAACCAACCTAAATAGACTTCCACTAGCCAAAGATGATAAAAGTGGAGTATTAATAAACACAATAGAAGGAATGGACAAAAATGTTATGATTCATAGAGATATGGAGCACAAACAAAATACAAACAAGCAAAATTACACATTGGTGACATTTGGATGATGAAAAGAAACCAACTCATTATTTTGAACAAAGGAAAATAAAACAGGCATTTGTCCAGCCTTTCCTAAATAAGCTGTAACTCAAGGCAAATGTATTGCAGATAAAAGAAATTGTCCTTCTCAACATTTTATAATCTTCAATCAATTAGCAGATTTACTCAATGAGTATGAATTACTAACATTACCCTAAAGAGACAGATATTATATATCTTTTAAATAAAATGCACAACATTATCCAGAAAGCAATATTCCCAAACCTACTGATTTCAATCTCATGAAGTCTCTCTCTCTCATCTCCTATTTACATGAGATGTGGGGAGAGAGAAACATGTTACATTAGACCATAGGATGCAAATTCCAAAACCAAAATTATGGGAAACTACAATATAGAAACTGGTCAGAACAAATTATATTGTACATGAATTGATAATTGGTGACATTGAGAACATGAAGTTTTTATTCTAGTTTTTTCTTTAAATAAAGTGGTTAAGTCAGGCTCAGCATATTATGAAAACCAAGTATGATTTAAATAGAGAGTAAGTCTTATTTTGGAATAGAGAGCCCAAGTTATCCTATGAGCTACCCAAGTGAAGATTCATAGTAACAGTGGCTAGTGGACATTTTCTGAGTCACTGACCTAAATTCTAAATACTACTCAGAATGCCATCTGATATCAGTGACATTCAGAAATTAATGACAAAACTAGAATGTACTCTAGCTAGTTTTCATAATTCAGAAGTTAATGTCTTATTCAGAGCAATAACTAAAATTACTGGAACAGTAGAATTTGAAACAAGATCATCTTTGTGGGTTGAGCTCCATAGCTTACACATATAGTCCCAGAATTTTGGAAGGCTAAGGCAGGAAGATAGCTGGAAGTGAGTCATTTGAGACCAGACTGGGCAACATAGCAAGAGCTCATCTCTATAAAAATAGGAAAAGCTAACTGGGTGTGGTGGCACATGCCTGTAGTCCTGGCTACTCAGGAGGCTGAGGAAAGAGGATTACTTGAGCCCAGAACTTTGAGGATGCAGTGAGCTATGATCAGGCCACTACACTCCAGCTAGGCAACACTCCAGAGCAAGTCTCTGTCTCAAAAAAGAAAAAAACAAATAAAGAAAAAAGGCACTCTTGTGTCCATATTTGTGAATTTAGGCTAAATGTGTCTTTTACATGTCTGATAATCAACCAACTTGTTTAACTTTATAAATGGCTTATGATAGTATATCCTCATGAAAAGTGGTATGTTTTAATAAGAAACTCTCTGGGGTGAGACAAGAAATCGCCACCAACACTTAAGGAACTGAGACAGGGACTGTATTCTGTTGTCATTTATACTCCTTCAGTATTGAAGGACTGGCATTAAATAATGTCATTTATTTTGGGCTACAAACTCTCGTGAGCTAGAGCAATCCTCTTATTGCTTTTATGTTTTTAAGTCTCCTCAAGGGGTAATTTGATAAGAATTAATCAGAACAAAAATAATGTGTCTCCAGAAAAGATGTGCCTGGTTGTTTTGAAGAAATATTTTGCATAATTCAAAAAATAGGAAGGTAGGATTTTAAGTGTCTCCAACACAAAGAAATGATAAATGTTTGAGGTTAATTAAGATCCTAATTACTCTGATTTACTCATTGCACAGGGTATATCAACATTTACACACATTACTGTATACACATGTAAGGAAATATCACTTCGCATCCCACAAACATGTAAAATTCTTATATACCAACTAAAAAGAAAAGGAAAAAAAAAAAAAAAAGAAATGTTCTGTTACTGCTCTTGCCACATTAACTACAGAGGCTGAAATTTGCAAATGAGACTTCTCTGTGGATATAATTTCTAGCTGATTTCTCCACACTTAATTACACAGGAATTTCAATACAAGACCAGGACCAGGGTGAGATGAGTACATTTGCCTTGGGGTACAAAAATTAAAGGAGGGATGAAATTACAAGATAAAAAATAAAGACAAGATACAACACTGTGCCAAACTGTACTGAATCCTGAAGAAAACTAAGTAAATAAATACCCCTCAAAATTTGTAAAATTATGTTATATTCATTCAGTCTTTATGTTTTGTTCATAATGGATATTTTTGTGTTAATTTTATCTTTTTTCTGGTGCATTAAAATATGGTCCATCTTGATTATTGAGTTATTTAGTAAATTTGAAATAAGAGGGTTTTTTTTACTTTTGTTTATTCTTTTTAACTGAAGGCAATGTAACTTTTGCTTATTCTCTTAACTAAGGCTCTGGCATTAGAAAACGTGTTGAATGTGTTGATTATATGTAAAGTAGATTAGTAAAACTGAAATGCTCCCTTTGGAAAAGATAAGGATTGAGGACACAAAGTTCATAAAAATCATTAGGGTGATGGATGAATGGATATGTATATAAAGGGAGTGAAAGAGATAGGGAGGGGAGGAGAGATGGTCCAGAGCATATAAACAAACACATGATGGATGACAATGTATGTGTGGAACTTGCTGTCTTGTATTGGGGAAGCCTGGCAAAATTTAAATACTCTTATTTCCAGGAAGAAAATGAGTAAATATCTGATGCTAATACTTTAGGAATTAAGATTATGTCTTAATCTTAGATTCATTTCCTAAGGAAAAGAGTAATGTTATATAGACCTGGATGGATTACTGTTCTGTGATGTGGGACACCTATGGTTGTAAAGGTATAACATGAGCCATAAATTCTCCACAGAAAGCATCTGAGAAAAGTCCAAATTATAATTTTTGCTCAGCCGTGACTTGTTATCAGTCTTGTTCCATTATTTTGCTATTTCTGAAATAGAGAAGAGCAGTCCTATTTACCTCTCCGAGTGGAGGCCAAGTGGAAAACGGGCAGAGCTCCTTGGGAGACTGGATCATCCCATCAAATTATTAAACCAAAAGCATATGGACTATAGATACATTAAACATAACCATTAAACATAAAAGAAGGATTAATACCCAGAGGTAGTCAAGGTTCAGTGGACCTTAGAATTTAATGGGGATAATGGTTAAAAATACAGATTCCAGGACTCTGCCTTCAGAAAATTCCAATCCAATCAATAAGTATTGAAGCAGGCCCAGAAATCTGTATTTAATCAACACTTCCTAGAACTTATTTGTTGTAAACACTAATAAGCTGCTAACACAAAATGAAAAAAGAGGTAGAAGTGAGGAAATCTACATCTATTCTTTATGAGATGTTAAGAAAATATCACCACTTTCGTTATAAAAGTCTGTAGCTACATTTACAAGAATATACATCAACATGATATAATTACACGCAACATATTCTTAATTCAGATAGTAATTTTTTAAATGGCCAAATAGTTGAAATGATAAATTTCCCAAAAAAGTAGCTAGAATTAAAATAGAGATCAACTAAGTATATTATTCACCAAATTATTGTCATTTTTAGCATACCAAAAAGATTTCAATTAAAATTTCCAATCTACACAATTCATAGTTATATTGCTATGCAAGTCCCATGAAAAACTAAACAGCCATAAAAATGCCGAATCTTTTTTAGTGCCTGTTTTTTGGCACCGCCTTGAATGTAACCAGGTAGTCTCTAGCCTCGCCTTTCTCCTTCTCTTTCACTTTCTCCTCCTTTCTTTCTCTCCTTCTCTCTTTCTTTTCCTCTTCCTCTTCCTCTTCCTCTTCCTCTTCCTCTTCTTCTTTTTTTTTTTTATTGCCAAATAGTTACCCTTAAGAACACCATCCCCTGTCTGGAAAGGAAGAAACAGTGTGAGAATCTAGCCAAATGTTTTTTCAAGCAGGATCCTGTGACAACCTGCAACAGACTCTTTGACATTGATTGTAAAGTAAATTTACGGAGATCTTTCCTAACAGTTGTTATTTAAGGATCTCTTATGGGTGGGGTGTGAGGATTATGGATATTCATAAGTAATAATTTCCAGTTTTAGAGTTTGAGACCTACTGCATACAGATGTTATCAAATCCTCTTCTTAAATAGAAAAGAGAGGAAAAAAGAGTATGTGGTTTGAATTCCCACTGTATTTCCTGAAATATTTAATTTTCTTGGTACTGAAAAAGGAGTCTTCAATACAAGGCCAGAACTAGGGTGAGATGAGTAAGGCATGTGCCTGGGGGTACAAAAAATGAAGGAGAGATGAAATACCAAATGAAAAATAAAGACAAGATATAGCACTGTGCCAAGATGTACTGAATCTTGAAGTAAACTAAGTGAATAAATAACACTCAAAATAATGAAATATGCAATATTCTTCTAGTCTTTATGTTTTGTTAATGGATATTTTTGCATTAATTGTTTATAGGTGCATTAAAATATTGTTTATCTTCATTACTGAGTTATTTGGTAACACCTTAATTTTTGCAACAAAAACAAATACCTTCTAACTTCACCCTAGTTCTGGCCCTGCTCTTATAGACCATGCAGAACAGAATAGCCACAGTTGTTTAAAAGTATCCAAGCACAATAAGTGGTTGCCCTCCAATTGTATCTCCTGGGTAAACATGTGTTTCTGCCTGAAGGTATGACTAATTGTGCTCCCCAAATATAATCAGATCTATTATGTAATGTAGCCAACTGAGCTTATGTTCTCCTAGATTGAGGTAAAAGTGGGGGTGCCCTGTTTGCCTAATCATTTCTTAATTTAACTAATTTACTAAGAAATAAAAATATTGGGAGGAGGATGAGAAAAGAAAATTAAATCATGCTGAACTGTATCCAAGTTTTGGTATAAAATAAAAATACTTGTTCAATAAATTATAGTTCTCCTCAACAACTAATAGTGTCTTTAAAGGTTCTATTTTGTTGTTGTTATTGTCTTTTTGATAGTAACGTTTTTTCTAAGAATGTGCTTTTAAAGTCCTAGGACCAAGAAGATGAAACTCTAGCCAAGTATTTGATTGCCTACTAAGTATTTGTTGTGACATATATTCATAAAAGCAGATTTTGTCATACTGGCTCGTTTTCTATTTCAAAGTCTCGCCATTGTTTTTATTAAATTAAAACAGCTTGTTTAAAACCTACACATGGCAGGGATCTTTTAAAAGTTGTTTGCCCAAAGATGACATAGACCTGCATGCTAAAAAGAATAAGAAAGCTGAGACATAAACACAAAGTTAGCCTTTTGAGAAGGATTCAAGTAGCCAGGGTTCGGCCAATTGTGAAATTACAAAGAGGGCTTATGACAAGGTAACATGTGGGTGAAAATTTCTTAAAATTTTCCAAGGGAAAAAAGAGCAAGGGTAGGTGAGTAGATATTTTACAAGACCAGGACTACTCTGATTCCTAAACTGGAAAAAAATGCTGTGAAGAAAGAAAACTAACAGACTATATTCAGGATGGACATAGATGCAAAATTTTTCAACATACTAGCAAACTGAATCCAACAGCACATTAAAAAGATATTGACTATGATAAACTTGGATTCAGTCTAGGTATATAAGGATAGTTTAACATGCCAAATAAATGTGATACGCCACATTAATAGGAAGAAAGACAAAACCACATGATTTAAATAGATACAGAAAAAGCATTTGACAAAATTCCACAACCCATGATGATAAAAACTCTCAATAAATTTAGTATCAAAGCTATGTATCTCAACAAATAAAAGCCATACATATACAAACACACAGTTAACATCTTACCACACAGGAAAAAGCTGATAGCTTTTTCTCTAACATCAGGGACAAAGATGCCCAATTTAGCCCCTTCTAGTCCTAATCAACATAGTACTAGAAGTAATAGCCAAAACAATTGGGTGAAAGAAAGAAAAAGCATCTAAATTGGAAAGGAGGAAGTCAAATCAATCTTCTTTGTGGAAGGTACGATCTTAGATACAGAAAACTTTATAAACTCCAAATAATTTTTAGAATTAACAAGCAAATTCAGTAAAGTTGCAGGACACAAAATCAATATATAAATATCAGTAATGTTTGTATAGCTTACTAGTGAACTATCTGAAAAAGAAATCAGGAAAATTATTCCATTTACAGTTGTCTCAAAAACATGTAAATAGGAATAAACACCAAGCAATAAGATAAAAGTTTTCTGCCCTGAAAACTTTAAAACTTCAAAGAGATTGAAGAGGGTACGAATAAATAAAAAGATATCCTATGTTAATGGATTAGAAAAATTGATGTTAAAATGGCCATACTTCCCCAAGTGATCTATAGATTGGATGCAATACCTATCAAAATACTAATGACATTCACAAAAATAGAAAAAAAACTAAAATTCACATGGAACTACAAAAGACCCAGAACAGTGGAAATAATCCTGAGCAAAAAGAACAAAACTGGAAGCATCAAACTCCCTGACTTCAATATGCACTACAAAGCTTTGGTAATCAAAACAGCATGGACTAAAAACAGACACACAACCCAGTGGAACAGAATAGAAAGCTCACAAATAAATTCACAGACCTCCCGCTGATTTTTGACAAAGGTACCAAGAACACACATAGGGAAAAGACATTCTCTTCAATAGATGGTGCTGGGAAAAATGGGTATCTACATGCAAAATAATGAAACTAAACCCCCACCACTCAACATCTACAAAAATCAACTACAAATTATTTAAAGATATAAATGTAAAACCAAATTTATCTAACTACTAGAACAAAACAGGGAAAATGCTTCATGACATTGGGCTAGCCAAGGATTTTTTAAATAAAACCTCAGAAGCACAGGCAACAAAAGCAAAACTAAACAAATGGAATTGCATCAAAGTAAAAAACTTCTTCATAGAAAAGAAAACAATTAACATAGTTTGTTACATTATATCTGTTATATCCAGAGGGTCATCCACCCCCAGATTTGAGATACTTACCAGGACCCCAGAGGGACCATAAAGGGATTCTTAAAGTGCCTTTCAGCCTGAAGATATGTTAAGTTGTTCCAGAAAGATAGGCCTCACCCAAAGTGGAAGGGCCCTTCACTGGCGTCTTCACCACCCCCACGGCTGTGAGAGTGGACGGTTTGTCAGTGTGGATACACCACACCTGGGTGAAGACCCAAGAAGACTGTGGAGTCCACTGCATGGTGGTCCCAGGAGAAAACCCTCTCAAGCTTGATTTTTTTCCTGGACATGCCGGCCTAATACAGTTAATCCTGTGGCCATGGAGCCCCCTAAGACCAGCGGGGCCATTCACACAACTGAAGGACTCACTGTACCACCTTTGCTTTCCATTCTGTTAAGTATGTTAAATGGCATGTATCATCTTTCTCAACTATGTCTCAACCCCGAACCCCGTGTGATGTAAGAGCAGGCAAGCATGACTCAGTCCAGGGCTTGACTTGGACGTAAGACAAATGAGGAATGTTACCCCCTAACTCCATCTTGCTAAGGGCTGCCAACACTGCCCCTTTACAACAAGAGGCTCAGCTGAAAGAGTTTAATAATAACTGTGAAATCCTGTGAAACCCCAGCTCCCCCTTGTAAGCACTCCTCGTACCAGGTGTTGGCTCTTGTGAAATTCAGTTTGCTTTAAGAATTTCCCCTTCCCCACTGAAAGTCCCTTATAAAAGTTTTCCACCCCTGCTTCTAGGGGTCAAGAGACTTTGAGGCATGAGTTCGCTCTCAGCCCAGCCGATCAATAGAGGACCTTTGCTTAAAATGAAAAAAAAAGAAAAAGAAAAACCACAGTGGGGAGACAACCTACAGAATAGGAGAGAACACCTGGGAACTACACAGTTGACAAGGGTTAATATCCAGAGTATATGAAGAACTTAACAACAGGAATAAAAACACAAATAATCTGTTTTTAAAATGAGCAAAAGATCTCAATAGAAATTTCTCAAAAGAAGACATACAAAGGATCAATAGGTATATGAAAAAGGGTTCAATTAGGGAAGCACACATCAAAACCACATTGAAATACCACCTCACTCCAGTTAGAATGGATACACGTATTATTGAAAAGACAAAAGGAAAAGAAAAGTGTTGGCAAGGATGTGGAGAAAAGGGAACACAGACACATTTTTGGTAGGATTGTGAACTAGTATAGCCTTTATGAAAACAGTATGAAAAACTGAAAGTGGAATTACCACATGATCCAGCATTACCAATGCTGAATATATATGCAAAAGGAAATGAAATCAATATGTCAAAAAGATATCTGTATTCACATGTTTCTTGAAGCACTATTTACAATGGCCAAGATAGGGAATCATCCTAAGTATCCTGCAATGAATGCGCAAATACTGCATGATCTCCCTTATATGTGGAATCTCAAAAAGGAAAAAATATATCATAGAAGCAGAAACTAAAACAGTGGTTACCAGAGACTGGGGAGGAGATGGAGGAGGAGGAAAACAGGGAGAGAGGGGCCACCAGGCCAAAGTCACATTTAGACCCAAGAAATAAAATTCTGATGTTCTACTGCAAAAAGGGTGAAATGATAAAATATCTTACATTACAAAATAGCTGGAAGAGAAGCTTTTGAAGCTTTTTACTACAAAGAAATGATAAATTCCTGAGGTGACAGATATACTAGCTACCCTGATTGGACCATTACACAACATAGATATGTATTAAAACATTGAATCATACCCCATAAATATATACAGTTGCAATATCAAATAGCATAAATATATAACTAAATAAAAAATTTGAATTAATCATAACACCAGGGGATAAATTTAGGCATTTTATTGCTTCCATGAAATGAAAGTGTCTGCTCATAATGTAGAGGCCGTGATGAAGTCTAGCTTGGCTTACTCTTCTTCATCCCTGAGTATACCTGTGAGCCTAGTCTGGTTCCGTGTGCAGCCTAGATGAAGAGCCTGGTATTGTTTGGAGGTGATACCATCGTCTTTAAATATGCATAATAACATAGTAAGCACAAGCCTTGGTTTTGACTATTTGACTAATAACAATTGAAAGCTCAATCAATATTATAATACTTCTGATGCCCAATTAAGTACAGCTTATGTATATTCTTACAAGATGTTAAATAACAAAAAATATATTTCAACTGCTGGATTTCTTATTTCTAGAGATTTATATTTATTTATAAACATATTTGAGCTGCTTGTTGCCAAATAAAAATTGCTATAATCACTTTGAAATTATCTCAATGTTGTAATGAATGAAAATTGGTAAAAATTAACCATGTTGCCAGTGGAACTGCTCCTCATAAACACTTTATCTTTAGCTTAATAAAATAATTTTAGTGACAAAAAATGTAGGTGAATACAATTAGCAATGGAAGATTATCTCTAGAAATCTTATCTGGGTGTTTTTATCTCCCTGTAAAAGGAAAAAATAATGTGGTTTGGTTTTTCGATAATGAGATTATTTTACCTTTTAAACAAACAAAATAATATGATAGTTGTCTAGAATTTTTAGATTAGGATCTAAAGGAAAATTGTTTTGAATTATGAAGCCCTGGAATGCATCAATTTTATATAGTAATGTAGCCTTCCTTATTAGATACATTAAATGTTGGTATTGATTCCCATATATTAAGTGTTTATGGTATTGTTCTACATGGTTCAGAACAAATAAGCAGGAATATGACTTTGAGTCATTTCAAGCTTCATAATTCTACTATTTGGTTAAATAAATGACTTCTCAAAAAGTGAAATAAGAGAACTAAAGAAAGATCAAAAGAATTTTGCTGGTTCTGTTAAGTGATTGTGGAAAATATTTCTATCATGAATTTATATAAGATATAAAACATTAGATATAATAAAGTGTATCCTAATTTTTATTTATTTATTTATTTATTTATTTATTTATTTATTTATTTATTTAGAGACAGAGTCTCACTTTTTCATCCTTGGCAGACTACCATGGCATCACAGCTCACAGCAGCCTCAAACTCTTGCCTCGGCCTCCCAAGTAGCTGGGACTACAGGTGCCCAGATACAACACCTGGATATTTTGAGAGATGAGGTCTGGCTGTCTCAGGCTGGTCTGGAAACTGTGAGCTCAGGCAATCCACCTGCCTCAGCCTCCCAGAGTGATAGGATTACCTATCCGCCATGTGAACCACCATGCCTGGCCCTATCCTAATTCTAAAAAGTAGACATTTTACATGCATACAAAAAAATTTACATCAGCAAAAGGAATAATAAAATTCTATAAATTTCCTTTTATTGTCTTTTGACCCTTGTCTTTTGGCAACTTGATAAGGAAATATTAAGATTGTAATTTATGTACTATTTTCATTCCTGTTTTGTCCAAAACTTAACTATTAATCTTCATTTTAAGGATTCTCTAACAATTCTCTCTTTTATTTACTTATTAAGAAAATATTAAATTTGTACCCATTATGTGTCAGGCACTGTGTGAAATTTTGAAGAAACAGAGGCAAGCAAGCTAGACATAGTGAGTGTCCTCATGAAACAAATGATACCAACAGGTTTGCCTCGGTTGCCTTCTAAGAAATTACCAGGAAGTAGCATATTTCAAAATATCTTGTTCATTACTCCCATCATGGTTTATTCTAGAATCCCTCTATCCTGGAGATAATATTTGCAAATGTATTTAAATTTTTATGGTAAGAATTCTCTGGATTACTCTGGGGAGTTAAGCGATGGAAACTGGGAAAATGCATACTGACTCTTACTCAATTGGTAATGTTTTTTAAAATAAAGTTCAGCACTTAAAACTATGGTAATGTCACATACTAACTCTGGTTTTTTTTGTTTGTTTTTTATGAGATGAAGTCTCACTCTGTCACTCTGGATAGAGTGCTGTGGCATCACAGATATCCTATTTCTCAGCAATCTCAAACTCTTGGGCTTGAGCAACCCTCTTGCTTCAGCCTTCCGAATAGCTGGGACTGTAGGCATGCACCACTATGCCCAGCTAGTTTTTCCATTTTTAGTAGAGACATGGTTTCTGTCTTGCTCAGGCTGGTCTTGAATTCCTGGGCTCAAGCAATCTGCCTTGTCCTCCCAGAGTTCTGGGATTACAGGCATGAGCCACCATGGCTGGCCTATCAACTCTGTTTTGATGTTGAAGTCAAATGCATTAATGATTTATACCTACTTTAGAGAAAATCGTTCCCTACATACTGTCATCGAGGTACACATTCACAATTTTCATGTCAGGTAACAATGCCTTATTTTCATACTTTTAAAATGATGAAAATTTGCAAACATAATGAAAACCATGACTGTTTGTACATAGGATTAATTCATTGTTAGATGAAGAAAATCCGCACAAGCTATTGATGCTGTGAAGAAAACATTCTACCCCCTGTATCTACTGAATAAAGAGCAAGACCTTCGAAGGAATAGAGGCATATTTTGATATCCTTCCAAAAGTCATTTATAAATCCCTCTCCTGACATTCGATGAGCTTTTTTAATAACACAGAATGGACATGAGTTGATGTTCCATTTCTAGTGACGATGGTATGGTTTATGTAGACTGACTCCCTGATCAATAACAACTAGATTAATCTTGAAAGTTTTTTATTACCAATCCTGGGTCTTAAAAAAAAAAAAAAAAAAAAAAAAAAAAACCTTGAAAAAAAATTTTTATAATCCATTGCTCAAAGAGGAATTGAGGCAAACAAGAGGTGATGGGCAATGACATTTAACAGTAGATACATGCGTTGTGGTTAGACCGGCAGTCTGCTGTGTTGTTTCTCTCACAACAGGTACTGAAGGTGACAGGCTAAAAAAAATTAAAAAGAATGTGGCATTCAAGCAAATATTACCAAGCATTTGATAAATAAAATCAAAAGATTGCAAAAAAGACTCTGAAAAAGGAGGCAAAAGTTAAATAAGTGATTCAGATATCAGAATGATCAGATACAGAATCCAAAATAACTACACTTTGTTAAGAACATAGATATCAGATGACCTGGAGTCATTAAAAAATAATCAGCTAAACTCATATAACTGTTAAAATACAACTACTGAAGTAAGTAGTTTAATAAATAGTGTAGCTTGTACAAGAGAAAGTGGTAAACTTGTAGTCAATATAAAATACCAAGACTGAAGCTTAGAAAAAAAATAATAGAAACTAAGAAGAAAAGGCATCTGTAATTGAGACAATAGGTGTAGAATGTGGTGATAAATAACATATGTGAAGTTATAGTTCAAGCAATAAAAGAGAAAAATAGTTCTGATTAAGAAATATATGAATAGATAACTGGCCATAAATTTACTGAACCCATAGAGAAATATTAGGTAATAGATTTAGAAAGACCTAAAGCAGGATAATTATAATGAAAACCGCACCTCAGATGATCATAGTAAAATTGCCCCAAATTACAACATGGGGAGTGCTGGGGAACAGGGGATGGGAGAGGGCCTTGAAAGATACTTTACTGTAAAGTAGTAGTGAAAAAACTTCAGAGCTGAGATTTTGTCATAATTTAAGGAAACCATGAAATACTGAGGTTATTTTTAAAGTGGAAAAAAAAATTCCAAAGTAGAATTTCCTATTAAGTAAATTTTTCTTTTGAAAATGAAAGTCAAATAAGCATATTGCGAAACAGAACTGAGATATTCTTCATAGGTAAACTCACACTAAGTGAAATAACAAAGGGGATTTTTTGTACAGAAAAAAATTAATTTTAATGAAAGTATATAAATTAAAAAAGGAAAAGCAATGGAAAAGGTAAATATGTGGTTAGATAAAAATAGATCTATGAAGCAATAATTGTAATGTACCAAGGAGATTATAATGTAGAAATATAATAAGAGACAACAAGAGCATAAAAGCCATAAAGAGGCAAAAAGGGTGAAGAGTTCAGAAGTTCTTGCATTGTCTCGAAAATAGTAATTTGTGTTTGGTTCTGATAGGTCAAGCACTCATGCTTTAATTCTAAGAAACCACAAAAAGCTGCTAAACGAGAACTATTAAATAATATAAATAATTAACTTAATAACACAAAAAAGGAGAAGATAAGAAAGCATAGAATGGGTATGCCAATACAAGGTAAATAGTAAGATAATAGACTTATTTCCAAATATATTAGTAATTACTTTAAATGTAAGTAAACAAAGAATTCCAGATGAAAGACAAAAATTGTTATATGAAATTTTAAAAATCAACCAAATGCAATTTATAATAGAAGTATGATTACGGCAAAAGTTTAAAAAGTATATAAAAACTAAACAAAAGGAAATTGGGTTAGCTACACTTCTATCCTTAAAATAAACTTTAAGGAAAGCAGTGTTGCTACAGACAAAGTGGTATATAATATAATGATTAAAGCATTCATCTACCAGTAATATATAAATCTAATTTTTATTCAACAAATTACACAGATACATAAAGGAGATTTACTTATAATAAAATACATAAGTAAAATTTTATAAAACATAGAGGTTGTAGAATGTTGAATTATGTGGTACATACACTCAGTCTAATTGGCAGACCCAGAACACTTGCTCCTAACAGTTGTGTATAAATATTTTTTTCAAGCATATGTGGAGCATCTACAAAAATGAACACATATGAGGCTTTAATGTAAGTTTCAACAAATTTCAAAAGATTGACAACATAAACAACATGAAATCTGAATGGAAAATATCATGAAAAAGTTTCTTTGAATGTTACATATCTATGGATCACAAAAAATACATATAGTTTAGGTCTCAGTATCCCTGGATCAAAGAGTAAATCACAACTAGCAATCAAAACCAATTTATCTGAGTAATAATAAAAATACTGATATGAACATATCTCAGTGAGGTATAGCTAATGTCACACTAGGAAGAAAATGTATAATCTTCAATGAAGATATTAGGAAGGAAGGAGTGAAAATCAATATCCTAAGTACACATCTCGAGAAATTAGAAGAGTATGGTAAGTCTCCCCCCAAATGAGAAAGAAATTACTAAAGAAGAAGAAATCAGTTATATGGAAACAAAAATACAATTAAAAAGTTGATTCTTAGAAAAGACAATTGAAGTTAAATCCCTTACAAGATTTATGAAAGTCAAAAGAGAGAAGAAAAAATTACTCATACCAGGGAAAATTAAGGGTCTGTAGAAATATTACATGAATTAAAAAAAAAAAAAAATAGCCGCTTAGAAGACTTTGCTGGCAAATATTCTATCAAGCATTTAACGAAAGAAAAATCAATATTACATATATTCTTTCAGAGAGTAGAAAAGAAATAGAACAAACCAGGACTTTTCCAGGACTTTACTAGCATCATAGTAACTCAAGATGCCGTATTCCCCAGAAGGGAACATGGCCCGGGCTGTTGCAGGAAGTTCTTCTCTACCTCAGGAGTCTGCATTCCCAGCCATCCTGTAGTTATTCCTGAGAGCTAGAGGCAAAAAGGGCAGGAGAGAACTGGGTCAGTTCAAGGCCATCCAGAGAACTACCCTGCACTGTCCAAGATCCGCGTTTATCTAAAATGTATTGAGATGTATCCATTTTGGTTAAATTATTCTTGCTTTCTCTATTGTGTATCTTTTCTCCCTATATTCGATATCTTAAAAATCAGACTGTAGAATAATAATCGTACCTTGCATTTAATAGCTTCATATTTTGAAAAGCATTAAGTAACAGAATGGTGCAGTGAACAAGAGTATGGACTTCAGAGTTAGAAAGATCTGGTCATCAGTCTGTTGAGGAGCAATCTATGAGTCTGAGGACAAGTTGGGTAGCATTTCCAAGTCATGTTTTGTTGAGAAAAAGAGTGAAAACAAAAGCAAAAATGAGAGGGAGGGAGAGGAGGAAAGGGAAAGGGAGAAGGAGGCCAGGAGAACATGGAGAGAGAGAGAGAGAGAGAGTTTATGCTTTACTTTTCAGAGTGGTTATAGACGAAAGTAAGTTTTATAGAGAGAAAAGGTGCTAAAAAAAGTATACACATTTCAAGATAGGAAAAAACATTTGTAATACTTAATATACACTAACAACATTTGCTAGCTTGTGTATTATATCTTGTATTGCTTATACCTATAGAAGTTAAATGTGGCTTGAGTATTATAATTTTAATTCAGTTTTTTTTTTTTCCTTTCTTAAAGTAGGCACATGTTTTTGGCACCCTATATATATTCATATTTTGAAAAACATTAAGTAACTGAATGGTTAATCTACATATATACATGTATGCATATAAAATCATCCAGCAAATGGCCTCGCTTTTACTGTATTAGTTTCCCAGAGTTATAAATTATCACAAAACTGGGTGGATTAAAGCCACAAAAATTTATCTTCTCAGAATTCTGGCAACCGGAAATCCCAAAACCTGCTGTCCACAGGGTTGGTTTGACTTATAGCCCCACCCCTTCAGTTTACCTTTTCCTTTATGGTTTCTTGTGTCACTTCTTGGTTTTTAATTTTTTTTCTTTCTTTTTAAGGATGTGAGTCACTAAATTTCATCTTGATTATACCTGCAAAGTCCCCGTTTTCAATTGAAAACATTCATGGATAGTGTTAGGACTTCAACATATCTCTGAAAGAGACAGAATTAAACTCACAACATATCCTAAGCAGGCATTAAACTGGGAGAAGCTAAGAGATTTGCCTCGAGTGCCATACAAAGGGAATAACAAAGATACAGCTAAAAATGGTATACAGCTCAGAATTCAGTGCATCTTCCAACATACCAAGCTAAAAATATCATCTTCATGCTCTTAAAGGTGAACCTTTAAAAGTGACTGTACCTATTTATTTACACTATATGCTTGGCTAAATTTAGAACATGTAGATAAGTCCTTTGAACATGGTTGAACAGAGAGAAAAATAATCCATGATTGTCAGTTTGCATATGTGTATAAAATGTATAGGTGACAAAGTGAGAGCTCAGTGTCATTTCCAACCTGTTTTAGCCTCCATAGTATTGCTGTGGTCCTGGTTGTTATTTTTGAATGAGTCGAGATTTGAAAAATCAGAATATTTTCTGTAAAATGGCAGATTTCCAGCTGCTCTTTAGAAACATAGGACCTGGCAACAGAAGACCTACATAGCCCCATGCTATTAGGGGTGAAGAGTGAATTCCTTTTTAGAGATGAATATGATTTATAGTTGGCCACTGAGCCTACCAATCCTCCCTGTTTCTCCAGTCTAATCTGTCTACTTCACCCATGCAGGTCACGTGCCATGGGACATGAACACTTCAGTCTGCTATCCTTCATCTAGAGACAATTAAATTTCCTAGTATCATTCTACAGTATCATTCAGTGGGATGTCTACATTAGCTGCATAAACATAATGTAGGGTTTAGTTCATTTATGTTTTACTGGGCTTTTTTCCCAGCAAGAGCAAAGATTTCATCAAAATAAAACTCTATTATACTTCAAAAGTCACTTCAAAAGCCTAAGACTATATATAATATAGTCTTTATATTATATAATATATATATAGTCTTAGGCTTTTGAAGTGACTTTTGAAGTATATATTTTGAAGTATATATATATATCTCTCTCTCCCTCTCTCTCTCTCTCTCTCTATATATATATATATATTTTTTTTTTTTTGTAGAGACAAGAGTCTCACTTTATTACCCTTGGTAGAGTGCTGTGGCGTCACACAGCTCACAGCAACCTCCAACTCCTGGGCTTTGGCAATTCTCTTGCCTCAGCCTCCTGAGTAGCTGGGACTACAGGCGCCTGCCACAACGCCTGGCTATATTTTTGTTGCTATTTGGCGGGTGCCGGGTTTGCATCCACCACCCTTGGTATATGGGGCCGGTGCCCTACCCACTGAGCCACAGGCGCCGCCCCTAAGACTATATTTTACCTAAAAAATAAGCTCTGGTTTTCTAGTTTGTGAAGTTTTAATGGAAATATCTATCATTTTCTTTATTGTTAAGATATCTATGTCTCTCTCTCTGTGTGTGCATAAAGATGAATGAAAATAACATTAAGTAGATATAACGGGGGGAAGTGGATAGGAAAGGCACACACAAAGAGGAGTAATAGAAAGTTTTGAAAAACAGTGAGGTTTAAAACTACACGGGTGGGTGGCCGTAGTTTAATTTAAAGGGATGGCTATGGGAAACAAAAATCATACACCTAATGTAAAATCACATAGGTGTGTCTGAAAAGCTAACCACAAAATATTTCAAGATGTCATCACAGAAAATTGATTCCACAGATTTCCAGGGACAGAAATAGTCTGAAGTGAAGTAAAGAGACATAATAACACTCTAAATTTCACTTTTGTCTACAACTTTAGTACAAACCTTTTGCTATTCTCTTAAAAGGAACAATAAAGGAAATTAAATAGGACTGGATAAATTAAACAAATTTGGTTTAATAAGTTTTAAAGCCAGATTCTGATGAATGAGAGAAGTCCTTTCCTCTAGTCTAACAGTTGAAAATAGCAGGGGTGGAGCATAGAAATACACCCTCTGACAGGAACTTTTCACAAACTTAGTTTGGCAACTCTAATTTTTCATCAGGAAGATTTTTCATCATTGTGGGGAGAGGAGAGGTGGAGGAACATACCCAGGTGTCAGTTCGCCCTAGATTTTACAGCACTGCCCATCAAACACACGCAGGGTTCCTTCCCACAGTGAAGCCTCTCCAGCAGGTGCGTCATTCACAACTTCACCACTGTGCTCAAGTATCTATCCATGTTCCTTCTCTACTGTAGCTTGATACCTGCATAATTACCATTAAATTAATGACTTGCAGTCATTTTAAAATCACATTATACCTTCTGATTACAGAGAAATTATATACTTATATGAAAGTAGCCTAATTTTACTATGCTTAAGATTTTTTTCAAGTAGTACAAAAGTATTTAACATATTGAGTTTGCTTATTTCTCCTGAAAGTCACTTAGTAAGCATCATGGGAAATTACGTGGATTTTTTTGTATATGTAAATCTCAGTGTGTGTATTCCAGCTTATAGCTGAGTCTGAAGCCCTGGCCTTGATTGCATTTCCTTGCATTTTAAAATTCCTCTCGTGGTTAAGTGTAAAATGAGGTATATATGGCAGTGTGTTCGATAACTATTCATCCACTTTTGTAACTAGAAAACTCCTATTGATTTATCCAAAGAAAACAAGTTGGAGACATTTAACTTTAAACAATAGGAGTTATATTTATTATTAAAATAAATAAAGTTGTGAACTAAACAACGGTGTTCCAATTATGCAGCAGTAATGATGTAATTGGCTGGAGGGATTCACCAACAATCAGAAATTTAGTTAAACTACCATGTAATTTCTTCCTAGTAGTACAATTATTACAATTAAAAATGGGCTGCATCTATATCATAGTAAATAGAAAATTTCCTCAGCGGGATAAATCTTACCTGTACTGCCTTAAATTGTTTTAAATTATACCTTAAACAGGTATTTTCCCTCCTGCTTAGCATATATTTCTTCTTATGCAGTATGACAGTAAAAGTAACCCCCCCCCTAAAATTGATACCAACCTTGGAATTCACAGGTATCTCGAAGCCTCCACTTTGCCTTAATGTTAATTGAGAAAGTGGGTGTTTACACTGATTTCCTAATGTTAAAGCACAGGCTATGATTGCAGCAATAAACATAGAGTATCTCTGTTGCATTTATTTCTCAGTCAAAAAATCTTAGCACTTAGTTTTGTTTATTTTTAGTGTGGAGCAAGTTTTCATGTTAGAATACTCATTAATATTTAATAACTTATGGAAATGTGTTTGTTTTTGGTGATCATACATTTCCATTTTCATTGTTGCAAAATGTTTACCGGTTTATGGCATGAGTTATTATTTATGTTTCCACATTTGGGTTACTAGAAATTCTCCCAATCAGACATAATCATAAACAACCACTTTGATTTCATAATTATCTCATTTGTTCTGAGTGGTAGCAAGGGGCAGGAGTTAAAATCCTTAACATGCTACTGTAGACTAAAATTGGTAGATTCCTTAGGGTGATTTAGGAGGAATTAATCTTAGTTTCCATCTTCTAAAACAGTGGTTCTCAACCTTCCTAATGCCATGGCTCCTTAATACAGTTCCTGTGGGTCGGGACCCACAGCTTGAGAACCGCTGTTCTAGAAAAATACTAGTTTATTCTGACAAAAGTTAAATCGCCTCAAATTCAGATCTGTATAAATTATCTTACATCTTGCTTAAAAAAACAACAACAAAAAATAGGAATACTAAAAACATCTCACTTAAAAAGCACAAAATAAGAAATATGTGAAATACTTTATATTTCATACAGTATTAGTCATTAAGGAATGGCGTGACAACATTGTAAACTTGACTGTTCAGTTTTCTATATTCCTCTTGATAAAAATCTTCGAAGGGAAAAAGGAATTAACAATTACTATCATCTGCATTCTTCCAAGAACGGGGCTGGATATATTTGATCATTTGCCAAAGGACAATGTAGCTATGTGGTTAAAATCCCAGTCTCAAATTTGTATCCTTTCTCACACTGCTACTTACTGTGTATGTGACTTTGACTATCTTGGCTAATCTCTCCGTTTCAATTTTCTCCTTGGTAAAATGAGTGAAATCCTAGAATCTACCTCGTAGAGTTGCTGTGAGGATTTAGTAAATGAAGCACTTAGATCCCTGTTTGGCATGGAATAGGCACACAATTAACATTCAACACTGGCATTATCCTCACCAAATCTTGTAAAGTAAGGGACCTTCATCTCCAGTTTACTGATGAAGCTCAGAGAATTAAAGCAATTTGTGTAGAAGCAGAAGAACTCACACGTCAACATAAATTAAAAACTTTTGCCACTAAATTATGTTGTGAAATTTTCCCCATTCTACCCACATGCTGATTATTTTCCCTCTTCATATTCATTGAAATAAAGAGATCTTGTGACTGTAGACATTCCTTAACCTAAAAACAATAGGTATTTTAAATATGATCATTGAACAGGTGATTGCTCCAACACCTGATCTAGTGCCCCAATTTATATAGTTGATATGTGAGTATTGGTGGGGATTGAGTACATATGATCTATTTAATTTAAAACTTATGCATGAAGCATAAGCATACTATTAATGAATTTCTTTGAATCAGGATAGCAAAAATACCTCCCAAGGGAAATGATAGCCCAGGAGAAACACTGGGTAGCCCAGCTAAAGATAAAATAAAAATTCACAAAGAGAAAATGAAATAAACTAGGCAACTGTTCAGGTAATAGACACTAACAGTAAATAATGGGTTTTCACAAATTCTGGTAAAAGGCAAGTATTTGACTTTTAAGAGTGCCTCAAAAATGTCTTCTGCCATAATGTTCACTGATGAACCTACACACAAAATCTTAAGAGAACCATGGAACCTATTCAGAGTTAATTCTTGAAAATTGGCTGTCGAATCCACATTGGCAATAAGCTTTAGCTCTATATAAACATATCCAGGTTTATCTTTTGTGCTATGTATTCTAGAACTTACTGGTAAAAAGTAGGAAAAATGGAAAAGACCCTGAATTAAGTAGACTGTTTTTTGTTCCAAGCTCACTTATGACTGTATAACTTTGGATAAGTTATTTTGTTTTACATTACTTAAAACCTGATTTGTGCTTAAACAACCATATTAACCATTATTGTTTTATTATAAAGCAATCCTATGGAATAAGCTAGAAATCCCTAGTACCTGTATTTTATAGTCAAGAAATCTGAGTTTCAGTGTCATGGTTTCCCTGGTCTGAAGGAGAGCAGAAAGTGGGCTTGACATAACTAATCAAAACAGCCAATATCTAGTTAACACATAATCCTAAATATTTTATGTTCATTTACTCATTTTATCTCCACAACATAAAAAACATGAAGTGGTAGCTATTTTATCATTTTATAGATGAGGTGATTGAGACATAAGATTAAATACCTTGTTAATGACACAGCTACTAAAAGTCAGAGGTGAAGTTCAAGCTCAGTCTATCTGCCACACAGTCAACCACTTGACCAAACTGTGTTTCTAAGGGGAAGAAAAATATTAAAACCTGTGATACCTGTCTGTAGGTGCTTTAGATATTTTACAGAAGTAGTGAAAGTATAAATAGGCTTATTATAGGAATGAGTTATGGTTTTATGGAAGAAAAGAAACACTGCATTTGAATGGACATATGTATATTATTTCAAAGCTCCTGAATTTGTCTAGCTCTTAACATTCTTGCTTTACATTGCCTGAAGGCCGAAAATAGTCTTATATAGCATTTAGGGCTGAGACTATTAGTTTTGTGGTATTGAAATAAAAAATATCTGCTCTTCCTTTGTGCTCCGCAACCAGGCCAGACTAGGACTATAACAGGCAAAGGAAGTGAAATGTGTATTGGATTCAAACCGCAGACTCCAGGACTTCTCACCACCTCCTCTGCAAGCTCCCTTGGAGTTAACTCCTTTCTCACCACGCCCAGAAAAGCCTACTGGACATGCCCAATTACAAGATGAGAGCCTTGCACGGAGTTCCACTTTCTCCAGGTTTTACCAGCTGCAAAAGGAAGGCGGAGACTGAGGGGAGCGTTAAACAGGTAGAGAACTTGCTCCAGCTGGGATGCTCATGGTCCAGCCAGAGCGAGGAAAGCTGAAGGATGAGGCGAGACCGCGGCGGAAAGCCCCGTCAGACACCCTCGATCCCGGTCTCTGGTCTCCGAGTGGGAGTGTGAGCCTGGTGGGTCCCGCTTACACCTCTCTGTCACAGTCTAGACAGATCCTGAAGGTTTGGGGTGATTACTCAGGGCAAAGTAAGGGGCGGGGCAGGGACGTTGGATCGTGGGCACTGGCAGCGTCCCCGCATTCCTCCAAGAGCTGCAGCTTTGCAAGGGTTCCCAGCAGGAGACCGAGGTGGACAAGTCAAGCCAGAGCTCATCAGGAGCCCTGCGCATCCGACTCGTGAGCCCCTTCCTGGCACAGGCTCAGGTATCCCCGCCCAATCGCTACTAAACCCCGGACAAGTGGAATCTCCACACAGCTTTCCGCTGGGCTAGCAGGGGCCTGGGCATGCTCAGTAGGCTACGTGGTCTCGGTCTCCCTCTCTCCCCCTCTCCCTCTCTCTCCATCTCTCTCCTTTCTGATGGGGGAGGGAGGGTGGTGACAACTTCGAAGCGCTTGCGGCAGGTCCCCGCCCCCACCGGGCTCCCGTTGCAAAGACAGCGAGCACAGGTAGAAGCACCTCACTTCTCAGCGTCCAGCCCTGGAGGGGCTGCGCACCCCGGCCGAGCCCGCCCAGTCCTCAGTCACGGGCCGGGCCGGCCGTTCTCCATGGTACTGCGGAGAGCTCAGCTCCGCCCTTCTCTTTCAGAAGGACAGCACCCGGCGTCACGTAACCCAGCCTTCTCCGGCTCCACCGCCGCCTCTTCCTTCCCAGCTCTTCCCCTCTCCTCCTCCTCCTCCTCCTCCCGCTGCTGCTGCTCCCCTCCGTTGCTTGTTCTCCCCTCCCGCACTCCTGGAGATAGACGCTCAAGCCTGACGCCTCTGAAAAGGCAGCCGCAGTCGCCTTATCCATAGACCTCAGGAAATTCGCTTTGACTGATGCATGCTTCAGGCTCTGGCTCGAGCTAAGGGGAATAACCACGCAGGTAAAGCAGCTCAGTTTGGGTTGGGGGGAGGGGATGGGGCGAGGCAAGCTGGAGGAGACGGATATCTTTCCCCATTGTAACTGAGCCAGGATATGCCACAAATACACTGGGAAGAATGGGTGGTGGGAGGGTGGAGGAGTGTAGATCTTGGTTGCCTTGCAGGAAGCCTTTTAAATAGATGGCCAGAAGGTGAGATGGTGGGACTGGGATAGTAACTTAAAGGCTGAATGCAGTGATTTATTAGCAAAAGAAAGAAATTGACAGGCAGGTTAGAAATCAAAGGAATAAAAGATATCTATATGTATATATTTCTTTCCCTTCTTCATCAGCCCACACTGTCCCTATCCTTAATTTTTTCAGTAAACTCCACCATCCAAGAAACTGCACTGGTAATAGAGATGGAGCTTAGAGACTGGGCGGGAAAGCCAGGCAGAATTTTGGGTGTGCATTTGTACGGAGGGACTTTGGAAAAGCCAGGAGCAAAAAAGATAGGCACTTCTAAAAATGTTCCCACATATTTCAGGTTCTTTATGAGGATATATATTGAAGCGTGCATGGAAAGATAGGTGTGAATGTGTGTGTGCACGTGTGTGCATGTGTGTATGAGAGAGAGAAAGGGAGAGATACCACAAACATATTAAAATATTTGACTGCAGCTGATGACCGTACTGTATTGATCCTTCCAGTGACTTGGGAATGAATTTGATTCTGGAAATGCAAGAAAAGATTAATGAGGCCGTTAGTCTGCTTTTGAATTAGAGCGCTTCTTCTTTTGGCTGCAGTAAGATTGTTTTTCAGATCCCTTTATTTCATCCTCTCATTTGTGAACTCGCCAGGTCTTTCAGGCACCTAGAGAGAATCCTCTTTCTCCATATAAATACAGATAGCTCTCACACACAATGAGCTTCCTCTAAGAACTGGGAGAACCAGTTAACCTCCCCTTTGGTAAGAATATACATATACATATATGTATCTATACATAGCTACACCTTTAGTTTTTTCCCTCTTTTCTCCTCTATTCCTTAAAAAATTGTCAAGGTGTGCACTAGTGCAGGAGAGCAAGGGAGGGGGAGGGGAAGGTGATGTGATCTTTGTAATATTAATTCATAAAAAATTGGCTCCAACAGAGTCATACACACAAGCAAAAAGGTTTTTTAACATACAAGCTTGAGGATGGGTTCAAAGTATTACCCTTGATTGTGATAATCAGATTATTTTTCAAATGACTGAAAATTTAGCAGATTCCTGTGTCCACTTAAAAATGAAACTATATTGAATAATATGCTATTTTAGATGGCTTTTAAGAGCACCTTTCTTTGGGTTTGGCACAGGAGTAGCTATGATTGGTGATGGTTAGTGTAATGTATCAGCCATAATAAATAAGCAACTGAGGTTTTTTATTTCCTTTTGCTAGTGGGCAGTATGTGCACACGCATGGGGTGTGTGTGCTGAAAGAGAGAGGGACCAGTCATCAATTTCATCAGGGAGGAACTTGAAGTGGGATCCCCTAGCTTGGTGGCTCTCAGCTGACACCTGTAGGGATTGCTCTGTACTGAAGAGAAATGCTCTCAGCTCTCCCAACAGAGGAGCAGCAGCACAATGCGGGTGCCATAAATTACTGCGAGTTTCAGCTTTGGGGAGGGGGTGTTAATTGAATAGTGAGCTTTTATGTCCAGGCAATAAATCTGGGGCATATGTGTGTTTGTGTGTGTGTGTGTGGGGGGGGTAGGGGGGGAGTAGTGTCAGATGCTGAGGAAAATACATGTGCTTCCTTCACATGACCAGATGATACATTTGTGATTCTTTTTCAAACTATAAGAGTAATTTTATTTTGGGGGGGATGACTTAGAAAAAAATCCCAGAATATGTGATTTCTGTACCTTTTCAAGAAGCTGTCAGATTAGACTTGAATAAAGAGAAGTGATTTAATAGTATAGTGAGTAATTCAAAGGTATAGTTTTAAATTCTAGTATCCTGGAGCCATAGGAGCTGAGGTCACATATATGGCCCTGCTGCTCTGACCACACAAATCCTAGGGGCTGACAGTCAGATGAGGACTTGAGGAGTTAGCTTACTACACTGTTAGGCAAAATATTAAATATTTTACTAATCTGTAGAGGAGGTAATATTATGGCAATTGAAACATAAATACTGCCAAAAATACGTTATAACTGGTTTCAATTAGATGTTTTCTTTTATAAAAGGTTATCCCTTTAACAAAAAGGAAGACTACACTTGTATAAAATTTTAAAACAGAATACCAAGAAACCATCAATATTCCTTTTCTCTGTGAAAAAAAAAAATGGTAGGAAGCTATACAAATTTAAGCTGGCAGCTCCTTACTGACAGTTTGATCTACTTTGCTTATTTTACAATCTATTAACTGATCTGAATAATCTGATCTGAATTCAGCAATATTTTTACATTCCATATAACCAGCACGCAATGTAAGCAGAAATCCTTAAAAGGGCATTTTTTTCTCCCCTCACATATTTCAAAAATAAAACTATTTTGGAAATAGAAAAAGATAACCATGATAAAAATCTCTATTCAAAGCTTGGAGTTACCTATTAACACTTATAAGCCACAAGGGTGTAATGTCTGATTGTAAGAGTGTGATATTAGTTATTAGAAAATTTTAGCCTTACTTGTAGGTCAACACACACACACACAAAAGCTTCATCAGGTAAGATTAACTCTTTGTCTTAGTAATAGCACCAGTTCTATACTTCTTTCTGAGCTGAAAAAGTGACTTATATATGATATTATAATTGACTTTAAGCCTTAATTTTAATTCTCTGCAGATTTCTGGGTCCTTATGAAAAGACAAAATAAAACCAAAATGCATCACCAATACACAACCAATTGATGTGCTGGCCTCTTAGCTTGGTCTTCAGAGGTGCAGAGGAAGGAAGAAGAGCTGTTGTGATTTCCACATCTAACAGCTTCTGCCTATCTCACAACTTCTGGGTTTGAGTCCTACTGCTGGGGAGGTTAAAAAGAGAAGTAAAATCCACCCTGTAAGGCCACGCACACGGAATTGAGCTTTCGCTGCAGTGGTGCTGAAGTACATGGCATGATGGGAGAAGCAAGCCTTTGAAGCTGTTCTGAGGTTACTGAGTGGTGCCCTGAAGAGGGGAGACTCCTCCCTGCATTCTGGTTTGAGACACTACATCTGCAGGGAGAAGCTGGAGGCGTCCACAAGCATCCCAGGATACCAGTTCATTGCTGGCTTTTGTATTTCCCTGAGAAAAGTGTTTGCTTCTTGCTGAGTCTAACTGCTTCACCTTGGCCTGGTAATGCTGGTGGTACTCGGCAGGTAATGGTCTTTGAGAAGTATCTGCTGACACCACACATGCCCTTAAACTAGTTCATCAGACTCCAATGGATCAGTGATACCCTTTGATCTTCTGTTGACACCTTTTCCAGCACGTTGCCTCCAAACTGTATCCACCCTTTGGTCTGGAAGTTGTGTGGCTGCCCTGTACCAGCGGGGTCTACGTTTTCCAGTTGGAAGGGGGCTATAGGGAGAGAGGGAGGGGTTGTTGGAAGAAGAAGAAGAAAAAAAGAACTAGCCAAAGGAGGGCTCCTCCCTCCCGTCCTGCCCGTCCCTTTCCCCTCCTGCCTTTGGGGACCCTTATTTCTCCATCACGGTGTCCAGGACCATTTTGACCCTGTCGACCCCGGCACCCCCCCGCCGCACCCCAGCCCCGAGCATGGGGACGGCGCTGCTGCAGCGCGGGGGCTGCTTTCTGCTGTGCCTCTCGCTGCTGCTCCTGGGCTGCTGGGCCGAGCTGGGCAGCGGGCTGGAGTTCCCGGGCGCCGAGGGCCAGTGGACGCGCTTCCCCAAGTGGAACGCCTGCTGCGAGAGCGAGATGAGCTTCCAGCTGAAGACGCGCAGCGCCCGCGGCCTCGTGCTCTACTTCGACGACGAGGGCTTCTGCGACTTCCTGGAGCTGATCCTGACGCGCGGCGGCCGCCTGCAGCTCAGCTTCTCCATCTTCTGCGCCGAGCCCGCCACGCTGCTGGCCGACACGCCGGTCAACGATGGCGCGTGGCACAGCGTGCGCATCCGCCGCCAGTTCCGCAACACCACGCTCTACATCGACCAGGTGGAGGCCAAGTGGGTGGAGGTCAAGTCCAAGCGCAGGGACATGACGGTGTTCAGCAGCCTGTTTGTCGGGGGGCTGCCCCCCGAACTGCGAGCCGCCGCGCTGAAGCTCACGCTGGCCTCGGTGCGGGAGCGCGAGCCCTTCAAAGGGTGGATTCGGGACGTGAGGGTCAATTCCTCCCAGGCGCTGCCGGTGGACAGCGGCGAGGTGAAGCTGGACGACGAGCCGCCCAGCAGCGGCGGGGGCAGCCCGTGCGAGGCGGGCGAGGAGGGCGAGGGCGGCGTGTGCCTCAACGGGGGCGTGTGCTCCGTGGTGGATGACCAGGCCGTGTGCGACTGCTCGAGGACCGGTTTCCGCGGCAAGGACTGCAGCCAAGGTAGGCCGGACGCCCGACCCGGGGCCTGGGCCTGGGCGGGGCGGGGCGGGCAGGCCGGGCAGCAGGTGGGGCAGAGCAGGTGCATGGGGTCTTCCTTCTCCGGTCAGCGTGTGAGGTGAAGCGAGGTGAAGGTCTGGCAGCCTCTCTAACGACTTCCCCCAGCTCCACCCTGGAATCCTCTCTGTGATTGAGCAGCCTACGCCCAGGTCCAGTCTCCTCCTGGAGCCCTTTCTACCAACCCCATTGCCTGGGCCTCTCCTGGTTCCTCAGGTTCCTTGGCACGTTGGTCCCTGTGTATTGAAGGGGCCATGACCCACATATAGGAGCACAATGTTTCCCTCTGCCACCTCTAGCTTTATAAAAACACAGACTTTGCCCCTAAGATGCAGACCAGCATTTAGATTCTAGAAGCTTGGGCATGTGTTGGATGAAGAATGAAGCGCAGGAGAGGTTCACCATGCCCATGGTTGAGAACACCACATGGTTATGGTTACTCATGGTAAAGACAAGAGAGACGGGTTCATAGGCACTGCTGTCTTTTGCAAATAGAGCGGTAAAGACCTGCTGTTGGTTGCACAAAGCTGGAGGAGACGTGAAGCTTTTTTTGATTAACAGGGGTATTTTTTTTTTTTTTTTTTTTTTTTTTTTTTGTGGTGGGGATTAATATTGGTTTCCATGGCTATGTCCAAGTCCAACATCTGTCAAATTTAAGTAAAATTTAGTGGTTTCTGTGCTTTCCTGAAGTGTGAGAGAGGTGAGCTCATGTTTAAAAGTGTTCAGAGATTCAGTAGCATATTTCTCAATTAACAAATGCCTGAGACAGGGAAATACAGTGGTAGAGAAATAGAGATGTTGCTGGATTGGGAAGCTTTGGCAGGCTAATAAACAGGGCGTGCATGTGAGGGATTGCAGGTGATTTTCAAAGGATATTCGACTAATGTCATTAATCTGGGGAGTGGAGGCCAAGTTATAATTTCTGTGGTTCTTGGGGGATTGAAACGCTGGGGCGTTAAACAACAAAACTATGCCTGAGTTGTATTGCTTCCCCTTTAAAGATAAGTCCAGACTTCAGTGTGTTTCTCGGATGTTGTTTCGTGACAGACCAAGGCAAATCCTGTTGTATAAATACAGAAAAATCTATGAACAGAAAAGGAGTGAAGGAGTGATGAAACAGATGTATCAGTGGCTAAGCAAGAAAGAAGGTGTCAGGGTTTGAGGTAGATAGCAAGGCAACCAACACATAGACACATGGTGTGTTTACGGCAGAAATGGGCTTTAAAAAGGTGAATTATTAAGTCTAATTTTGAAAAGCTGTATGTGTGACTGTTACTGTATGCCTCTCTCGCTCTCTCTCTCTCTCTCTTTTTTTTTTTTTGCTGACACTGCTAAGGGGAACTAGCCTTTGTAAATCTTATTAGACCTGGCAGTTCTCTCTCACTTGACTTTAAGAGAAATGAAGACTTGATAAAATTTGTAATTGTTTAAACAGCAAAGGGAGTTAGTTAGGAAGAAAGCTGGTCTTTAGGGGAGTTCTGCAGCTTTCATGGACTAGCAGGGTTAAAAAAAAAAAAAAGAAAAAGAAAAAGAAAAGGTTTATTTTATTCCCACTCTGTCTTCATGTGAGTTTTGTTATTTATTATATTTTGGCTTAAGTAATTATAGAAGACTGTGTATTCCATGGTCAAAACCATACTTCAGCTTTTGCCGTCATTTCCACAGATGTAAAATCAGTCATTATAGTTATGTTTTAAATCTAACCTAATTATACATTATGAATAAGGTAGCTAGACATGATGATTTCTAAATTATAATTTGAAATTGCATACCTTTGCACTGATTAATAAAAATAAATTTAAAAATGAACATTATTTTATGGTAAAATTGCTTTAAGTCTCTTAATGCCACTTTAACAGCTAGAGAAGGCAATTTACTGAAGGACATGTGAAATGTAACTTCCTTTCTTAAATTAGGAAACAAATATGACACAATGACAGCTTGTACTCTGTGGGAGGGTGTTTAAAATGAAAATTTTTATTTTCCTATGCATTTTTAATGTAGGGATCCAGAGATCATGAATAAGCAGGAACAATTAAGGTGGAGAAAGAATGGAAAAAGTAATACATTAAAGGGAAACAGAATTAGATGTCTCTGAAATGCACTTTATTTTGGCAAATTGATAGGTCTTTTTCTAAGATAAAGAATTTGGAATTACCAAAGTACATAATTGAATAGTATAGTGCATGATGCATAAGATAATTCAACTCAGAAAAGCAGATTCATCAGGTTTGTTCTAGAGCACTGATTCATTTGGAAAAATTGAGCTGAAAATGGAGTGTAAAGATCACCACTAGTCGCAGAAGGAAAACAAAAGGCTGGATTCTTTTGAGTATCACATAAATGGGAGATGGAGTGATAAGGCAGAGTTGGTCTTCCTATAAAGATTGGCTCCATTTTTCTTATTTTCTCTGTTTCATGTGTGTCAAATGACTATTGAATAATTAATTGAGAATGGATGCCTCTCCCAACACCCATCATGTATTGATGGCTAGGGATAGATGATTTCTATTCACATGAAGTATATACAAAGCCTTGCTCTTATAGAGCCAGTATTTATAATGATTGCTACATTTTTTATTAAAACTAATTTTAAAACAAATGAATTTTTATTCTTTAGAGAAAATTTAAGGGAAAAGAAAACAAGCAGATATTAAACACAAATTCAGATTATCTCTGGTCCCACCTGCCATTCCTTTTTAAATTTTAGTATTATTTTAGTTACTTTCATATTTAAAATACAACAAAAACTACTGAAAAGAAAATAAGACTTCAATAAGAATATAAGAATATTCTCTGTCTGCTAGCCCCCTCTACCCTCGGACAAGAGTGCCTTGAAACAACTTATGCACCTGTGAATTTCTAGAATATTTGAATTGAATGAAGCCAGTTTCATCTTGGATTTATTTTTATTCAAGCCTAGCAAGTTTTATTTATTGATGGATGCATTCATTTGTTTGTTTCTTCATGTATTGAGGAGAGAGTGCCCAGGAAAGCTTATGTGTCATGATCAGGGTTGTGGCAGAGCCAGGAGAAGAGCATAAACATTGTTATTCCCAAACCTGTGTCATTGTGTCTGCTGAACAGGATTTCCAGTTCATTAGGGTTGGTTTTTTTTTTTTTTTTTAATTTTATTTTAATTTTTTTTTAGGTTTAGGTGTTATTCAAGAGAAAAAAGAAAAAAATAGCTAGCTAGCTAGATAGGCTTATAAATGACTGAGAGAACAGAATTAATTTGTTCATCTTTGACCCTGGGAGTCAGCTTTAGAACCCAACTTACCAAACATGTCATATTTCCTGAATGATGGCTGTTTATTAGGTACATAGCTTTTTCATATTTATCTCATCTAAGTGCTCCTGGAAAATTATTATTGAATATGCTTCTGCTTAATGTACTAAGAGTTTCCTAACAACATGAAAGAATTACTGAATTCCATAGCTACTAGCTTGAAAACAAGAATAAAAAGGATGATCACTGAGAAATCAAGTTATACTTCTTATGATTTCCAGATCCAGTCTCATGCATTTTAAGTCATCTATGCTAAAATTTCATATTAGACTGTGTCATGTTTTTGCATTTTCTCTGTTTAAATGGCCATAAACACATGACTTATGCTGACTGATGGTTTTATATTACTGAAATCACAAAGCGATAGATATGACTTAATAAAGCCCCTGCAGTCTGTGACTTTACTCATGTGACCAGATGGACAATCCTGTTTACTCATTCATTCAGTTACTAATGTCTTTATTCAAGAAATATTAAGTCTTAGTATATGCTAATATACTGGACCTATGCAATAAAATGGTTAGTAAACTCAGAAATAGTTTTTACCTTCATAGACTTCATATTCTAGTGAGGAGCCACATTAACTTAAAAAAATGGAAATTTGAAATGGCAGTATATATTTTGAAGGATGGGTACATGGTACCATGAAACCTGAAAATACTGTGAACTGACCTAATAAAAGAAGGTTTTCCTGAAGAGTAATTATTAAAATCTGGAAGGCCAGAAGAAGGTAGTAACATAAACAGAGAGTATTAGCCAGGGAAAGGCACCAGTACAGCAGTCTGGTATAAGAGATGGCTGAGCACTGAACGTATTCATGCTGTGGTGCTCTCACTCCATGCTCAGGACAGGAGTGGGTCTTGGCCATGGAGGACCTTCTGCATCATGTCAAGGATTTTAATCTGTATTGTAAAAGTGATGGAAGAGCAATGGAGAAAATACAGTGTGGATGGTGGGGAGGAAGATGGCATTATCAAATTTATATTTTAAAAGTCACTCTGGCTACAGCGTGAGAACAGATTGAAAGGGAGCCAGAGCAAAAGGGAAAACATTTTTTTCTGTTTGTCAGTCAACAACATTTGTTAAGCACCCACTGTAAGCTGTAGACCGAACTAGGGGAAAAACAGTATTCTTTCTCAAAGTTAGAATCTTCATGGGTTTGGTTACGTACAGAAATCTAAGGCCATTTATTGTTTAGAACACATTAAAAGTAAAAGGCGTTATCTGAGCCCTTTATATGGATTGTCATTTGGTTTCCATCAGGTATACTGTTGAATCTATGGGCGTCTAGAACCTCCTGGCATTGTGACAATGTATCTCATATTGGTTTTTTGATTCAGCATTTTAATCACTACAGTAAAGGAAAATATTACGTAGGGACTTAAAATCTTTGCACATTTTTAAATGTAAGTAGTTATTGTATAAGTAGATACTGCATAAAAATGATGCACAGTTTTGTTTGAAGTTTGCTATAGTAGGAAAAGATTTTCACCTGTGTTGAAAAAAATTTGTTTATGACAAGAAAATTTATCAATGGTTTTGATCTAGATGACATGTCTGGGAAGTTCCTAAAGTATGACAGTTAAACGTATCTGTTTATTGAAAATCTTGGCTTATCTGTAAAATAATACTAAAAGCTGAGTTCCCGTTCTAGAATGCTGCTTTAAGTAGAAGGTGTTGTTTTAAGATTTGTTTTTCTGTTCTGAAATGCATTTGTAGAGTAAAGGTTAAATTATACAGACTCTTGAGCCACACTGCCTGGATTCAAGTGGTACGCTCAAACTTTCTATTCTTCAATTTTGTTATCTGCTAAATCAAAATAAGAATGATATTTAATACCTAGGGCTCTTAAGAAAATTAAGCAGGTAACTTCAGGTAAAGTTCTTAAAACTGCAGATACTAAACTTTCTGTAAGTGGATACCAGTATTATCACTGGTACCGTTTTCTTTAGGGGTACTTTCAAGCAAAATTCAAATATGGAACTTTTCTTTATTTCTTATCTAAAAGAAATTTTAATGTAATAATGATCCTTGCTCATCAGCAAAAAATAAAAACAAAGTAATGGTGATCTTTTACTTGCCCAAAAGTTTCAACTTATAAAGAAAATGAATCTCTTTTTCTATTCTATGCAACTTGTTTTAATGTTACCCGTGTCTAACTGTAATTCAAAATATTTAAAAATGAGAATTTCATGATTTAGTAAGCATTTAACACATAGGCATTTGTAGAAATTGTCTTTCACTCTCCTATATTTCATCCTAATCCTGTACTTAAGCAGTGGTGTTTTACTATATGTATTAATAATTTACCTAAAATACTATTTATCTGTGAAGTTTATACTGTCATTTATCTATCAAATGGGAATGTTTTTAATAGTTTTAGTATAAAAGTGGGTCTATCTGACTTATTTGTCTCTGAGGCTCACCTGTCAGTTAAAGTTATTTGCATGTATGCTGCAAAGAAGCTTGGTAATATATTTGAACTTTAAAAACCTCAAGCAGGCTATTTTTATAGTTATCATAAGTAGATAATATTTTTGCAGCATAAAATTGCATATGTTTCATTGAAATCACATTCTAATTTTGGATATCATTAAATGAAATGAGATAATTAAACTAATTATTAAAATGAAATTATCCAGGTTGACGAAAAGAAAAGATTAGAACTATGTGGTATTTCTGTATTCTTGGCTGCCATGTGAGAATTAGGAATCTGAGTCACAGTTGTTCCTGAAAACAATTATTGACCATGTTCTATACCCATTTCTCCTTGAGTATTCGTTAACTATACTGGTTACAGAGTTAATTCCTATTGAAAGTCAGATCTTACCATAGATACCAGGTTTTGCTGTGTTATAGAATTAACAAACCCCCTCTGAGAAGTTGCTGTGCAAATTGTGTTTTCAAAAAGTGTGTAGACATATTTGATTTAATTCAGGATAAATCATTTTTAACATTTTAATAGTTTCTATCATATTAGAAATAGTATGTAAAACTCATCCTTTTTTCTTGTGTACTTCTGTATAATTTTATAGCTTTCTGTTACTTGTAAGTGCAAGAATATGTAAATTTACATGATCTTTGCATAATGGTTTTAAATTGCCCAACAGGATTAAAAAATTTTTTTTTGGTCATTTGCTTTATAACTTTTCAAAAATCCCACAATTTTGTCTTTCTCTCTTGAGCCTGATTCCATGTAGTTCTACCTGAATATGGGATGTATCCAGGCACCCTCAGATTCCTTTCCTGTCATAAGATTATTTACATCTTTTGTGTAAACAGAAGATGGTTTGGGATCTGAAGAACTAAATTCCAGATATGGCTTTGGCTCTAAATTAATATCAAAAGTATAATGAAACCATTTATGTTCTATGTTTCAATTTACAAAATCAGAAATTGGGAAACCACCTAATCTGACTGGGATCAATAATGTATGTGTTTAGTGAACTCCTGTCAGCCTCCCTTACACAGTTCTTGTGCGTATGTAAGTTCAAAATGGATACAAGTCTATGTTGATGGAGACTAGAATAGAGATTACCTTTTAGGGGTGCTGACTAGAAGAGTACAAAACTGTCTTCAGGCATGATCTGAATGGTGCTTATTAGAGTATATATATTTATAAAGATTTATGCAACTATACATTTAAGATTTTTATACTTTACTATATCTAAGCTCGACCTCAACTTTTAAAAACATCCATCCTCCAAATTAAAAATCGGAATGCTGCTTAATGAATACCAATGCACAGTATTTTATACATGTATTATATTCTTATAAAATAATTTATAAAGGAAATCCATATGGAAAAAATGGGGCAAAAGCATCAGGTATTTATTATAGATCCAAAGGCCATTCAGGAGAACAAGTATATTTACATATAAAAAAAATTAAGAGTAAGTGGAGGAAGTACTTTGTTTTAAATATCTTATACAACATTTGAACTTGAATCATTTCCCATTCTCTTGTTCTTTATAATGTTTAGAAAAAAAAAAATAGGTTCTTATTTTGCATTTGCACCAATTCAGCAAAAATCCTACTAATGCCATCAGGCAATGGAAGTGTTCCAATTAGGACAGTTAAACTTCTGGAATTGTTAAGTAATTAAATGCTGAATATTTTGTTAAAGCTCAGTAAATACATAATAAGTAATTGAATATTAGGAAAAGCATTATTAGTTAGTTCAAACATAACTTATCACAGTGTTCTCTATATCTACATATGTGTGAGTTATGTATGTGTGTGTATATATACACACACACACACAAATAATATTCCCCCAAAAATATTATTCTATCAAATCATTTCAAAAAATGCATTATGGTATCCTTTTTTTTTTTTTTTTTTTTTTTTTCAGTTTTTGCCTGCAGCTGTGTTTGAACCTGCCACCTCTGCTGTATGGGGCCAGTGCCCGACTCCTTTGAGCCACAGGCGCTGCCTGCATTATGGTATCCTTTAATGATCCCATAAGTGCCTCTGGAATTTGAGTACAATTTGAAGTCATTCTACTTAGGATCACAGTGATTATTTTTTTAGAGGCAGAGCCTCACTCCGTCGCCCTTGGTAGAGTGTCGTGGTGTCATAGCTCACAGCAACCTCCAGCTCTTGGGCTTAGGTGATTCTCTTGCCTCAGCCTCCCAAGTAGCTGGGACTACAGGCGCCCACCACAACGCCTAGCTATTTTTTTGTTGCAGTTTGGCTGGGGCTGGGTTCAAACCCACCACCCTTGGTATATGGGGCTGGCACCATATTCACTGAGCCACAGGCACCACCCTCACAGTGATTATTTTAATTACTATTTAGTGTTCATTGAGTGAAAGGCACTGCACAGTGTGCTTTGTCCATGTTACTTTATTTCTGCAGAAGTCCTACTTGATAAGTTTTATAAAATTCCCATTTTATTGAGGAGAAAATTGTGGGTTAGAAAAGCACTTACTCAAAGTCCAATATCTACAAGTGGCAGTTCTGGAATTTGAGCCCAGGTATTCACAATACCTCAGCAAGCAACTCTGTGCATTACGTGACATAACTTATGATAGAAGTGACCTTTCACCTATCAAATGGATGCTAGGAATTTGTTCACTTGTTGTCAACTTGGTGCTAATTTAAATGGCTGACTTACAATAAAGCTTTCAAATTTGAGGGTTATGGCAGACTCTTGAGTTTACTGCCACTTTCTAATGTCGTGATAATGAAGAAAATGAAATAGGTTGTTAGAATTCATCACTCTTTGTTTCCACAACACTTATTTCCTGTGTTGACCTTTTTTTCATGCTTTAGTGTATTGATTCTGTTCTACTGTAAAGCTCCAATAGATTGCATCTAAAGACCATCACAACTAACTTTGGGCTTTTTAGAGAAAAGAACTTAATTTTTTACAAAACAAGCAACACAAAATTTCCATCCATTTTAGAGCTTGGAAGATAAAATTACTGAAATTATTAAAGTCAATAGTGATTCAGCACAAATAGAAAGGCCTAGCCCAGTCACATAAACAGACATCTATTTAGTGAGAGTTGCTGAGTCAGAACTTGGTTCTGCTGAAGATACAGATGATGGTACAGTGGGCACTTGATTGAAATTTCATAATGAGAAGATAGTGCCTCTTTTAGGATAAGCGAGTTTGGCTTCCCAATGCATTGCCTAAAGTTGAAGTTAAAAGTCGTTTTTAGAGTTAGATATATTCTCTATGCTATTTCTGGTATATCTGAGAAACTATTATTGGAAAGAAGTGGGAGGAAAATAAGTCTGACCTGGCAAGCCAAAGTGCTGACCTGGACTCTTGTCTAGTTGCTTGTGCTCAAAACTATCTGGACTGTAATTAGAAATACACAGTCACCACATTGCCAGAACAAGTGCTACTTCAAATGGCACTTTCTTAGGTTGGTTCCCAGGAGGGATCTGGTGGGCCAGAAGTTAGAAGAGGGGCTGCCAAGATGAACAGGTGCTTCACTAGCATTCTAACTTCAGAAGGGGCTTTTCTGAGTTTAATTATAGACGTAATGAATCTGTGTGGATGCTAATCCGTAATGAATAAGGCACAGATCAGAGTTTAGGAGGTACTTCTGTTAGTGACCTGACGGTACCTGGCGCTGTATGTGGAAATAACCAAGCTTAAGTGTTACCTCATTCAGACATTGCTACACTCAGCAGAATAAACACCCCCAGTCCAACAGAGGCAAGGAAATTAAAGGCTCATGTTTTTCTTCTAAGTAATGATGTCCCTCTATAATTAAGCGTGCCTGGACTCTCCTTAGGGAAATAGCTGGCATGGCAGCATATAACAATAGTTGCTGTATGGAAGATACTACTTGATAGCTTAAGTTCTTTATGTTCAGTGCAAAATTGATTCCCCCACCCTGCAAACAGTGTAATTATTTATTTAAAATTGTGAGGCTCAAATGCTTAAATGTTTAATTTATTGAATTGAAAACATAAAAATAGGAAGTTATATACTGTATTTCGCTGCCCACATGAACAATTAAATGTGTAATCTTTGTTTAAATTTGAGCCAACTTTCTATCAAGTAAAGTAATGAGGTATTTTTAAATGATAAGCTATTTACTTTTGCTATATGAATATGTATGTATATATATATATATATAATATATATACACTAATTTTTTAAAACCTTGAAAATAATCTTAAAATCTTCATAAATATACATAGATGTAAAATGCCATTAAAATGTCATGTATTTATGATTTAAAATAGCATACATAAAATACATATTTTTTCCTACACAAGGCCCTAGAAAACTGAAATGTCTTTCTTTGTAAGTAAATAAAAGTTTGTCTTTATGAGCAAATAATGCTTAGCTTGCGTGGTATTGGAGATTTAGGGTTTTCATATTATTCATTAATGTCATCCCAGCTTGCATAAAATACCAAGTGCATTCTGTCTTTCTCTAAGATTATGTTGACAGTTACTGATAGTTACCAAGAGTAATTCACTCTAATGGAACTTCATTACGATAGAACTTGTATAGGTTGGCTATTCAAGGGATGGACTTTCACAAACTTGTCAACAGAGAGAGGTTGTCAACATAAGGAACTAGGCCTACTGTACTGATGGATACATGTGGCATATGTTCCGTTTATAAAAATTGGGCCAACTTAAGGAGGTGGTTAGTGTAGGGAGGCGGTCAACTGTAGAGATTACACTCATTGTATTGGCATGAGCCACATAAAGAGATGAAAAGTGTTGAACTAATATTAGTACTAACATCTTAAAAATGTTCATACATAAAAATACTAGAGGGCTAAACTTATTTACTAAGTTCCCAATGACTTCAAAATAAGCAACAATCACCATAAGAATGTTTTTAAACAGCTTTAAAAAAAATCTCAGAACCTTCTTCTATAAGAATAGTTAAGGAATCTATATAAACACTTTTGCTTTTAATATCTAAGTTTTAAAACATATTCCATCACTCAATTTCTATCATTAATATTTTTTTAAAGTATAGACCATTGATTTTTTTTCTCTTTCTCTGTTCTTTTCAATCCTTATCTAAGTTAGAATTAACATGTTTTTCTCCTAAAACATTTTGTATTTTTGACTTCAGATAGCATTTGAAGACTTTTTTTCACTTGAAGTTGATCCAGTGTTTCTTTATTGATTTCCTTCACCAAAGTACAAGTAGAAGTAGATCTTCAGGAATTAGAAAAATTCTTCATGGGGAAGTGGCACTGTACACTTCCCCAGAGGTTGTTGGTAATAAAGAGGAATGATGGACATTTTCTTTCTGTCACATCTTGGATATTATTCATCCTGAATGCAGTCCTTATTTGTTTGACACAGGAACTGTTGCATTTCATCCTAAACAGAGGGGATAAAGATTTGGACTGGGGACAAACAGTCATCATGGAGTGTCTTCTGCCTACAGACGGTAGAGGATGGAAGGGCGCTTAGGGCTCAGGGAAGCTGTAAGCCTGAGGTGTGTGATAAGGTAGCACATGAGATAGAGGACAGAGAGCAGCAGTAGATGGGGGAGAGCAAGAGAAAAGGTAAATGGAAAGACAGAGGGACAGAGGGAGATTGAGAGAATGGAGAGCTAATAGAATCTGAAACAACTAAGACATAGAGAACCTGTAAGTTAAAGTAAAATTCACACATCTGGTTAGTGGAAGACAGGACTAAAACAAACATTTCCAGACTGTTAGCCCTAGGCTTGAGCTGAAGAGGAAAACAGGACGAAAAAGACAAAAATAAACACAGTTAAGCCACAGCGTATAATTATCTTATATCTCTAACTTAGTTTCTGGCAGTATATCATGAGAATTTTTCATGTTGACTAATGACATCCACAATAATAGCAAAAATCTTAGTTTTCACAGCTTATCGGGCACCATTTTAACCTCTTCACTCATATTAATTCATCTAATCCATCCCTCAACCCTATAAAGTAAATGCTGTTTTCCCTATTTTATAGGTGAGATAATTGAGGACTAGAGACAATTTTATAATTTCCCAAGTTTTTACATTCAGAATTTGCGAAGCTGGCATTTGAAGCAAGGCTCCTCACTCCTGAGGCCATATCCTTAGCTTGTAATTTCTTTTTTTTAATGAATAAAGTAATAACTGAATGTATAACCTCCACATGCGTTCACATAGAAGACTCTCCCCTGTGTTTCAAAGGTGTATGTGCAAGCTGTTGTGATTTCATATGGTTCTTTCCTTTTTAGAATTCCATTTAACTGTTCAATAACTTTTCCTGGGGAAGAATTTGTTTTTTAAATTTAATGAAAATCCTTTCCCTGAGGACATGAATTAATTTCTTCTTATGTCCTCAGTGGACACAAAATCCATGGAGTTAGTATCCCCTTACGTTATCTTCATCTGCCAAAGAAAGTGTGCTGTCTTCACTGAGGTAATAATGTTCCAGATCCCCCTTCTTTGAGACTGGTCTGACATTTCGGCCTCTTTCCTCTAGTAGCCCTCTGCCCCATTGCTCTTACCTACTCTGACTTCTCCTGGCTGCTGCCCTCCCAGAGGCTCCTTCCCGGAATCCCCCTGGCTCCCTGGCCTGTGCGTCCCAGCAGCAGCACCATCGCTGCTCACAAATTCCCTCCCTTTCTTTCTTGCTTTTGTCCAACTTGTTAATTTCTCCTTCTGCTTTGGAAATTGCATGTACAGGGGCTTTATAAAATTCTTGGTCGGTTGTTATTGTTATCTGGTGGCTTAGGAAATGTCTCTCAGTAGTGTTTGGAGATCAGCAGTCCAAAATTGAGTGAAGGGAAAAGTCTTGATAGCACTGCATTTGTAAGCAGGAAAAGTAGGCCAGAAAAATATGAGCTGACAAAAATAAAAAAGAACCCGGACTAAGGAAATCTGGCAGTGGTAGTGTGGTCCACAGAGGCTATACGATGGAAATGGATTTGAACACCAGTGTGTTGGTTTAGTTCCTAAGGAAGGAGAACACAGCTTTGGCTTGTAATCTAGGATAAATGGAGAACAGCCCAGCAAAAGTGGTGGGTGAATCTCTTTTCCCAGATATCCTTAACAATAGCTTAGATAGACAACTGCCAGTTTTAAATTGCCCAGGGTTTCACTTTTTCTGGTTAGGTGGATGGTTTAAATGATACTTAAATATATATTTTCAGTTTGATAGAAATGTAAATAATTGTACTTTTTTTTTAAACCTTTAACATGTAAATCTTCCCAGTCCTGAGTTGGAAATGGCCCAAAACAAACATCCTCTCTTCCCCCCCAAAACCTACCCTCTGCCAAAAAAGAAAGGGACGGGAGAAACTATTTCAAGAGTGTCTGAAATTATCATTCGGAGATTCATTTGCATGAAATATGGCACCAACTGTTACAGAATGCTCGGTCCATGAATTACTTCCCCAACTGCCATAACTTGCTGTAGCTGCACATTGGCATCTCTGGAATACACTCTGGGCAGGCACAATGCCCACATGCTTGTGTTCGCCCTGAGCCAGCTGCCCTTGTCCTCCTTAAACAGTGGATTGTCCCAGTTTCATGTTTCCTTGAACATGGTTGAGCTAGAGTTACAGCTGCTGTCTGCCTCTCAGACTCGCCTTGCATTCCCTCTTGTTCACTTTGTCATCTCCAGTGTATCCTCCCAAGGCTCAATCCCCCTCCAGCAGGTGTGCAGTCCCTACCTTGCTGATTAACTGCAGCTCATTCAAGCAGTGGCCCTCATGTGTCAACCCTTAACATCTCCTGCCGTTGCTCCTCTGTGAAGTACAGCTTTGGGTAAGAAAGAGTTTGGCACTGTTGGGTATAGTGCCTGGAAAAGAATGAGATGACATGGCCAAAAAATAGTTTTGAGCTAAAAACAAGACAAAGAAAACAAACAAACAAACAAAAAACAAAGTAACAAAGTTCTCATAGAACCAGAAAAATTTATTTCTAGGTGCTTAGCCATGTTCTTGGTTTCCCAGCAAAACCAGTTACATAAACCAGAAATTGAGTTTAACCTTTGACCCTTTGGGGTTATTTTTCTTCATTTGTAATTTCTAAACCGCGTATTAAAAAGCTGTCACCAAGGAGGAGAGATGTTAGCTCTTAGTCAGTATTCACCTCTGTGGTCCCAGCACTTAAAGACTAAAAGTTTAGCAGCATAAATAAAGGGCTTGAAACCTAAATACAAGTCTTAAAAACGTCAAGCGTCACACGAATGAATAAAAGTCACTATTGAACATAGTCTATGAAGATCTAAATTAGGGAGGATATGTGTGCTGTTAGTGATGTTATTAATGATATCCTCAGTCATAGCAAAAATGGGCAGGTTTACTTTTTGAAAAATACCAGGACAGTGGTATAACCACAAAGAGTGAGAAACATACGGACCCTTTTAAAAATTAGTAGATTGTATTATACTCTCAAGTCACCAGTAGCTGTGGTCTCTTTAAATACTTTTGAATCTCAGGCGTTACTCTTCATCTCCCCTCACCCCCAGCACCATTTCTCTCTATCACTGGAGTGAAAAGTCATTTTTCTCATTTGCTAGTATCTTGTTTGTCTAAAAGATCAAGTGTACATTCTTAAGAGTGGCAGGCGAGCACTTGTATAGATTGTTTCCTTCTCTACACAGTCTACAGTCTCACTCTCTTCTCCCAGCAGAAACTTTGGATCTCAGCTACTTATTGTATATAATATGAATGATTACTGCATTTACTCATCTCGGAGCCCTTCTTGGTGCTGTTCTCTCTGGGTCTAATGCCTTTTGTCCAGTCTCTACTGAATGAAATTTCACTCCTCACTGAAGAGCTGTCTACCAACCAGGTCTTCTCTGAGAGATCCTCTCTGATACACTCTTCCTGCTCAACCCTGGCTCTCCTGTGGAGCCAGTGCTGGCTGTGTGTAGACCCTTATTGGTCTTATACTTTATTAGTTATTTATGATCCCATCTTATTTCTTCACTTGATTCTAAGTCCCCAGGGGGAACACCTGCACCTTTTATCTATGTAAGAGGTAATAGAGTCTGGCCCATGGTAGGAGCTCAACAAATATCAGTAAATCTAATTAACTTCAAAATATTCAAAAGAGAATGTTAATAGTAATGGCCAAACAAAAAAAATAAGCAGTCTCTAAAAGAGAAATACAAATAGCCAATAAATGTGTAAAAAGAAACTTGACCTCAATAATAAGGAAGGTAATCAACTAAAACAAGGTATATGCATATTATTTCTTACCTAGTTGGTTGCAAACATTCAAAAGTGCCGTCATATCCAGTGTTGACAGAGATGTGGTTATACAAGCACCGTTCTGCTCTTACACATCTTTGGTTGGAGTAAATTACTACAATGTTTCTGAGGACAATTTAACAGTAACCATGAAAATTCTAAGCAGGTATGTCCTGTAACAGAACAATTACACTTCTAGGAACTATTTTTTACAGAAACATTGGAATAAGTTTCATAAATATATTAGCACTGATGTATTGTTTGTAATAGTGAAAACAAGTAAATGGAATCAGTCCAAATAACTGGCTAAATAAATCATGGCAAACCCATATACCGTGCCTCACAACATGACATGAATTAGGTAGAGCTGTGTAAACTGGTTTGAAAATATGTTAAAAACATCTAGTGAATATAAATTAAAAAATAGGATTATTTGTAAACTTACGTAAAAAAAGTAAACAAAATGAAAATACCAGGTGTTTTACTGTTTTTTTTTTTTTTTTTTTTTTTCAGTTTTTGGCTGGGGCTAGGTTTGAACCTGCCACCTCTGGCATATGGGGCTGGCGCCCTATGCAGGTTCTTGAGAGAGAAAAGTCTTTATAAGTGCAAGTGCAAATTAACAAAGGAAGTTGATGATGCTCCATATTAAGGGATTTTTCTATTAGATATTTGAAGTTGGGAGCCAATAGTCAATTTTAAAAGATGAGACCAATTATATGACTTTCTAAGGATTTATATTATCTTCCTAGATAGAACATTCTACTTTCGTAATAACAAAATGTTCATTTTGTCAGAACAGAAGATGGTGATAACCAGGCAAAATACATTCTGAAAGAATATTTTATAAAAGAGAATTGTAGGATTTAAATTCTATATAATTTTAAGGGTTATTTTTTAACATGGGCATCTTTAGCAGATTGAAGGCTAATTCTCCTTGTGCATAATGAAAGGATCCTAACAAGATGCAGAGTCCAAGTGATTTGTGTTAATGTTGCATTTACAATCTCTCTGGTGTCCCCTATCTCTATTCCCAAATCAGGGCAATTGCAGAATAGGCCAGCGCTGTGTGGGATGTATTATCATTCCTGTAGTGCCTCCTTTCCTTGATGAAACTCCCAGAAACATCTAAGAAGTTCCAATTGACTGACAACTTGCCTGCTTTACTTCATACACATGTATGTTATCAATAATTACTTAGTTGACTCTTTAATTTGTTTATATTTGTGCAAGCATAATGGAATCTGACAATGCAATTTTCTATTGAAAGTTGCAAATGGATGACTAAGCTGAGCAATTCGCCCCCTTCCCATTCCTTTTGTACTGATATCTTATGCTATACCAGGATGCCTACTCTTTGAAAATAGCTCATCTATATTCATTCATCGATGCGTATAAATTGATTTGCATGCTCATTTTGCAGTAGCTAAATATGCATTTATTGCACACATTTTTTTCATATCTAGTCCAAAATGGTTCTTTTACCTCTTCCTCAAAAATTTAGCTGGTGTGAGCCAACTGCATATAAAATCCAGGTGGCTGCACAACTGGATTTCTACAGAAAATGATAAAAGCCTGATTTTTTAAGTAATATTTTAAAACATGAAGTTGTGGCCCTGGAGATATGTGTGCAAATATACTGGACTTAATAATTTTCAGGTGAATATAGATATTTAGAATGTCAGTGACAATACAGAGTGATTAACATGTATCATGGGGTACATACAACTCAGATTTAGGAGGTTAAGGAGGTTCCCCCCAGGATAGACAGCTAAAATGAGACTTCAGTGTGAATAGGAGTTTGCTAAGGGAACAGAGGGGGAACCAGGAAGGGCCTGCCAAAAGAGACGGTCTCATTCAAGGAGCCGAAACGTACTTCAGAATTTTTAGTACATCGAAGAAAGATGATGAAGGGTGGTTAAATACAGGCTGGAAACTAAGCTTTATGAGCCTTGTAAGCTATGTTAAAGGTGCATGGAGTTTATTTTTTTGAGTGTGTGGTAGAGTTAGAAAAATAGGAAGTAATATAAGATTATATTATAAGACTATGGGGACTATAGTGGTACATTTTGGATGGAAAGGTAAATAGCTATACCCCTGAATGAGACAAGGGACAGAGGTTCTTGTAAGACAGGTCAATGAGTGGCAATAGATTTATTCAAGTTTTGGAGATGGTATGCTTTCTGCATACCTAAAAACCAAACAAAAAGTGTGGATTTTGTCTTTGGAAGTAAGGGTAGGCATAGAACTGAGTAATTAAGCTAAGAGTAGACTAATGGTCAAGTTGGAACAGAGATGATGAGGAGTAAACCAAGGAGAATTATCAGGAGAACCCAGAGGAAGATGTAAGTTATAGATCTAGTTAACAGATAATTAGTAAAAGGAAACTAAGAGTGACAGAAATGAAAATAACTCAATAAATGTTTGGCTAATTTTGGCACACAGCTAGATAAAGGCAGACATGCATAATCTAGTGACTTTCTAATATGTTCTGTTTTGTGGTGCAAGACTTTATTTATTAAGTTTCACGTAGTTTGAAATCAATATCTGTCAGACTTTTCTTTCTCCTGTCATCTATTTCTGTACTTACCAAACATTTCTTTCTAATCCAAGCCTCTCGTGATCTTGGCACAAGATCTCTAGATGAGTAGAGAAGAGATTCTCCCAATCATTGGCATTCCCTTTGTCTCAAAATAATATATTTGCATCAGAAAAAAAATTCAAACATTCTCAAATTCTATTTTAGTAAATATTTATTTATAAAAGCATGTACTTTGAGGTTACTTAATTTTCTGGAATGTTAAGTTGTTAAATTATGCATATTTTGCTATGTAATGAAACATCAACTAGGTTGATGACTTGTTCAAACAAAATACTGTCAAAAGGCACAGAGAAGGGAGGGAAGAGTAACCAAAGACAAGAAGTGACCTGTGCTGGAAGTGCCAAGTATTTATTTAGTAGCTGCTAGGTCTCCTGCAGACTCTGCATATTTTATTTTCTCAGTCAGAATCTGTTTATTCATGTTACTCTTTGTCACCTCACTAAAGGGTTGTTCATGACAGGTGTATGGGCAGCAGTTTGCCTAATGTCTGCCCAACATGGGAAGGTCGACCAGGCCCTGAGCTCGGGCCTCCTTGCTCCTACTCCAGAAACATGGGTGAACGGCTGAGTTCCTTTAAAGTTTTATAAAACCCAAGAAGTGAGAGTCCATCCAGGATAAAGGGTGAAGGCATTCTGGAAGGAAAGGGATTACTAAAATTGGTTTTCAGCAGGTCTGTGAAAAAAGAGCTTTAATGTACTAAAAAGATGACAGTTGAAATGGTAAGCAGAAAGGAATAAATAACAGCCACTGCATCTTTATTTCAGAAGCTGAAACTTCTGAGAAATGATGATTCATTTCTATAACTCACTTCTTATTTAATGAGCTTAAAATGTAGTTACTCAACTTTGATTTCCTTCCTCCCTCCATGCTCATTCTTCACCCCTCCCTCTGGTAGGGGGAGCGGTGAAACAGTTGTACATACGTATTGGTCATATTGTCATTCGTACCAGGAAGCTCAGAGACAAATAAGCTACTTTTTTTGTTGTTTCTGATAAAAGGGCCGACTTTCTGGATAGATATGCGTGTAGATATGTATCAAAATGCTATCTCACAAATAAGCTATGCAATACATCTAATTTATCTTTGGCATAGTCTTTTTTTTTTTTTTAATTAGAATTTTTCCCTGTCTTTTTTTTAGATGTTGCATGTTTTATTTAAAAAGTTTTGAAGATTTTATTTACCCATGTAACCTTGTCTCCCCTGCCAGGTCATTTTCCCAGTCATCCAAGAGAACTTTTCCCTGTCTTATATAGTCACTCCAAATCTTAGGTGGAGATAGATTATAACTAAATACATCAATTTTTAAGATAGGGATATCGTAATAGTTAAAAGTGATGTTAATTTTTAGAAAGGAAGTTTCGAGGAAAACTTTACTAGCCACTGTAATTATTTTCTAATCACTTTCTTCTCATTCCAGAATATTTAGTAGTTAGAAGCAATGTGAAAATGACCTAAAACAGTGCTCTCAATGTTGCATATGCTTTTAGTTTTTATTTTTTTATTTTTTTATTTTTATTTTTTTGTACAATTTTTTTTTTAATTTTTTTTTTTCATTATAGATAAAAATATGCACCATAGATGTGGCCCAACCCATCACCCTCCCTCCACCCAAACCTCCCCCCTCCCTTCCCCTTCCTTGGTCCTTTCCTCATAGTCTTGAGGTATAGTTGGGTTATAGTTTTTAATTGGGTACAAGTTAAATAATGAATATAGCTCTGTTAAATATAGGTTTCACATTACCTTAGTGGTGCTCCTAACTGCCTCACTACTGATGAATCACAGTTATTCAGGAATTCATATTCTATCAAGACCCTGTATGTTTGTTTACTTCATGAGAGTTGCATAAAATGGCTGATGCTCAAGTAAGTAGGACTTCAAGATATTCCTATAGACTAAAAAGTAAAATTCTTTCTCCTTTTTTCTCTACTTCTTTTTAAGATCATTGAATTTACCCATTCTTTCATTTGTAAGAGTCTGTATGTAAGTGCTTGAAAACAGTATTAGTTTGTCATAAAATAAAGAATAATTTATTAAGAAGGGAAAATATCTTTGAAAACATCCAAATTACATAGTTCAAAGAATCTTGAAGTTAGAAGACATTACAAAGAATATCTCCTATAGTCATTCTTATTTTTGGAGATGAACAAATAGGAAAAAAAAAAAAAAAGTTAGAGAATTTTAAGTCACTCCGTTATTTCACAGCCAGAACAAGAACATAGCCCCAGTGTAATTTTCATCATTCTATTTTCAAGTAGCAAAAAAAAGAACACTTCAAAAAAATTGTATTCCATGATCTTGGGCAGTGTGATGCAGTATTTCTGATGATGTATCTCCTTTTGTTTTCTTTCAGTTCCATTTATAGAGAATCTTTCCCCTCTGTGGCTTGATTGGGCAACTTCCTTCCTAGGTACATAGAAGAGACTTTTGGACTCATAAAGAAGCTCCTTATATGCACTGGAAAATAAATGTGTTTTTCTCATGGAAAGTCATTTTAACAAATTCATCATTCTATGAGTCTCTTACCCTGTGTTTTGGAGCACAAAGGCAATGGTGTACTACAGCAAATAAATCAAAACCATCACAACAGGGAGTGCGATTCCATTTCCTAAGAAACCATGACGTTTGATGAAGAGAGTACTTTCCTAGAAACACAACATTGTAATAGTGCTTCTGTTTGTGTCATAAAAGAGTTCTTCGTGTATTGTGTCGGACCACATTTAGGGAAATGTTTTGTAGGGGAGAAAAAATAATTTTCCCTCACTGGATTCATGGGTAAAGCCTATGTAACAAAAGACAGATGAACAAGATAAAAGCATACAAATTTGTTTCAGTTTTACATGACATAGAAGCCTTGATAAAGAAATAAAGAACCCTCAACATGGTTAAACCTGTGGATTTTTTATGCTAGATTTGATGAAGAGGGGACAGTCATGGAGAAATACTATATATAATGGGACAATGTATAGAGCATGGTAATAAACTGGGGAGGGAAGGGGACTTGAGCCTGTTAGTTTGGATTATTGTCTGTGATCCCCCTGTGTCTTCGGGATAAGGATATTCCTTCCCTTTTGGATAGAGAGGGCACTCCTCCCTGGAGTGTCTTAAGACCTGCCTCAGGAGAAGTTCAGAAAATCCTTGCTAGGTTTTATGGCCTGCTTCAGGAAACAAAGGCAGGGGAAGGGAAGAGTTGCCTCCCTGCAGTTTTCTGTGTGTCGGAGGGGCACCTAGTGGGAGAGTAGGTCTTGAACCCCAATCACCAAGTCTAAAATTTTATTTTTTTACATCAAGAATGAAAGTTGTTATGATATGATGCCCATATTTTTAAATAACATGAATGGCAGAGAGTTTTTTTTAAATTTTTGCTGTGCCTAAATTTTAATAAAGTAGAATTCAAATGCACTGTTTGAAAATGTTATTTTAAAAAAGGAAAAAAAAAATGTATGCTTAATTGATCTCCCTTTAGAGGAGGGCGTTCATTAAAACTGGTGTAGCAGATCAAAGCCAAAGTGATTCATTCATTACAATTTTAATCAATGTGTGGATCTGTTTTTTATTTTAAGTACAGTATAGTACAATAATGAAATTAAGTTTGCAGATAAAAGACTTGCAGATGCACTTTTATCAAATTGCTGTTTTGGAGAGGCACCAACGAAACAATATTCTAAGTTTGATTTTTTTTTTTTTTTTGCACTGGCTTGCTTTTGAACTCTTGCTCATTAAAGTTCTGGGAGCACAATTGCCTTTTCTAGGAAAACAACTCAGCCTTTTTAAAACAGTCTTTTGAATGAATCTACCATTATACACATGTGGCTGGAACCATATGGGGGCAGTAAGCTTCATTTGCGCTATACTCTGTTTAGTACACCAGGCATTCATTCAGCCCTGAAGATATACTAAAACACAACACAAAACCATTCACCCCAAATCGAGGAAGGCATTAGAATCCTCTTTAGCCCTCATCCTACTTTCCAGTGTTCTTTTTTTATGAGCTCTTGCATTCTTGCAAGTGTCAACTCCAGTGCCTTACACCCTACTTTCAAGTTATTATTTGTTCCTGATCTAATAAGGATTGGTAACTAGGTCTCTGTCTGAGATAGAAAAAAAAAAAAAAAATGAAGGAGTCATTACATAGTGGCCATTGTATGTTTTGTGTTGTTTCACAGCCTTTGTCAATAATGCCCATTGTGTATAGTCTTTATTTTTTATTAGAAATTAAGAAAGCAAATTGTTAATTGTAAATCTCAACTTACAGAATTAAGGTACTTTTTTTTTTTTTTTTTTTTTTACTGAAAGTATATTATTTGTAGTATTGGAATTAAAGAGATTGAGAAATTGGAAAACTAACAAACCCAAAACACTTTTTTTCTTTTATTTCTATTTTCTTCCTTATTTTCTAAATCCCTTGACCAAAATGTTTACATTATCTTTTTTTATTTGTTTTGTCTAGCATAATTGCTAGATGTAAGTAGAAGAGGTAAGAATTAAATAAAATAACTCATTCTTTCAAAAAGTATTTTCTTAGCTCTTGCTATAAGCTGAATATAATTGTAGGTAGTAAGGACAAAACCTTGTAAAAACAAAGCCCTGCTTTTATGGTTATGTTCAGGTGAGAAGGTGGATAAAGAAATCAATTAGCAGTATTATATAATTAATTAATATTCTGAAAATTTAACCTGGGTAAGACATCTATAAATGGAGAAGGGATACTACTACAAGATAGGGTGATGCCGTTAAATCTTCTAAGAGGGTGGTGCTTGAGCAAACACAAGGAGGAAACAGGCAGTTCTGAGACAAAGCACAGTGTGAGGGCAATGGGCCTGGGGTGGCCATGGCTTGACTGCTCCAGCCAGGGCCTGGAGGCCAAGGAGGTTGAACCTAGTGAGTAAAGCAGAGACTGAGTGGCTCATGTCTGTAATCATAGCACTCTGGGAGACAGAGGCGGGTGGATTGTCCTGAGCTCACAGGTTTGAGACCAGCCTGAGCAAGAGCAAGACCCTGTTTCTAAAAATTAGCCTCGAATTGTGGCGGCACCTGTACTCCGAGCTACTTGGGAGGCTGAGGCAAGAGGTTCCCTTGAGCCCAAGTATTGGATGTTGCTGCGATGCTGTGAGCTAGGACTCTACAGCACTCTATGGAGGACAAAGCGAGACTCTTACCTCTGTCTCAAGAGAGAGAGAGAGAGAGAGAGAGAGAGAGAGAGAGAGAGAGAAAGAAAGAAAAAAAAAAATAGATCCTGAGAGATAGGTCTGGTAACTAGGGTAGAACTTGATAGGCCTCCACATGAACTTCCAAGTTTTATCCTAAATTAAGCAGAAAACCATTGAAGTATTTGAAAACAAGAGTGATGTGATTTCTGTTTTGAGCACCATAAGAAAAATGGATTACCAGGTCACAAGAGATGGAGCAGAGGAATGATTGTATCAGCCAGCTGTGAAGATGGATGGGGCTGAGAGTGGAGGAGGCGAGAAAACTGGTTAATGTCAGTGCAGATTTTGAAGGCAGAGCTGAAAGGACTTTTGGGTTTTACAGTAATATGGAAACGGAGGAGAAGGGTCAGGGATGACTCCCACGTGTTTGACGTTAGCACATGCATGGCAGAAGAGGTCCTTCCCTGAGAGGAGGAACTCTGGGGAAGGAATGCCAGGTCTGTGCTCATCATTGAGCAGATGAGTAGGAAGGTTTGCTCCTTTTCCCTTATAGTCCACCCTAATCTTTCAGCCTCTTTTAAGCACTTTTATTTCTGAAGACCTTCTTTTCTAACTAACCTCGGAGGAGGTAAGGGCCCTATCTGTCAAGCTTCCTGTGGAATATCTACCTTGTACAGTACCTTATAAGCATTTAGTAAATATTTATTGAATAAATAAATGACAGTGATTATAGTGGAATAAAAAGAAAAAATAAAAAAATTTGGACTAATGAATTACCTAGCGAGTGCAGTGTCTGCCTTTCTCCTTCACCCCTTGGGTACCATGTTAGTGAATTGCACAAAGGAGTAAGACCAGTGAGGGGGTCCATACAATGTGGCAAATACTCTGGAGAAATGTTTTAGCTCTCTAAAGGTTAAAGCATTTAGAAGCATGCTCTGCTACAGCAATTAAAGCATGACTCTAAGCCCTGTTTTCCACAGATATTGAGTGTCATAGTTAATTTTAGTTCTGATTTTCTGGGACAGTCTTTCTATCATTGTTAGTCCAAACATATTTTTGTACCTGTTTATTAGGTACTTCATGTATTTGAAGAACTAACTGAATTGTACTCATTCATTTCCTGTATTAATTTTACAAAATATCAAATTGATACTGCACTATAGGTTCAAAATAAGATCCTTATACACTCATTGTGGTGAGTGTATGTGTTATATACAAAAGCTTATAAAATTCTTGGAATATCATTAATTTATTCATAAGATATTAAAATGTTTCTTTTACCAAAACTACCATAGATTTATTTTCTAATCAAACCATTAATAGTTTTTTAATGGAGAATTTAAATATGTGTCAAGCATATTCTAAAGACTACATTCATTATCTTCATGCAGTCATGTCCTTAACAGCATATCTCTCTGTTGTGTCCAGCCAAAATTTCTTCTTGAAAATCTATTAGAATCAAATATCATAAGGGGTGAATGTGATCCATTATCTCTGAAATATTAAAATAATATGATTTGTGGGTAAAGAAATGCAAATCATTTGGGGACTTCCATTAATATAAAAGGCAGTTTGAATGTGAAAGATTTTCTTTGGATCCTACATAAGCAATGCCCCTGTATTTCAACACTGTGCAGTATTAGTTGTGACATTCTAGTTCAGGGGTCCTCAAACTACGGCCCGTGGGCCATATGAGGCGGTGTGAATTGTATTTGTTCCCATTTTATTTTTTACTTCAAAATAAGATATGTGCAGAGTGCATAGGAATTTGTTAATAGTTTTTTTTTTTTAAACTATAGTATGGCCCTCCAACGGTCTGAGGGACAGTGAATTGGCCCCCTGTTTAAAAAGTTTGAGGACACCTGTTCTAGTTAGTCCGGGAGATCTTAGTTTTGGACACAGCTGAAAAACATTCGATATTATTATTTTCTTTGTGTGTGTGTGTTTTGGTATACATTTTTGAGTAACAATTTTTACATATCAATCATTGTTTCTTTTAAACTTTACTAATATTTTTGACTATCTAGCTGATTTAAGATGTTTGTGTTATATTGTAGTTAGTGGGTAGGATTAAATAAGGAGGCGATGAAGCAACACATAAAATTCCAGAAAATTTGGAAATAATCTTTGGTGTAAACATCCTGTGTTCTGTCCTTTTCTGGCTACTCTTGACATTGTTTCCTTTCCCAGATTAAATTTGGCTTTTCTGAGAAAGTACATTTCCACTGGCCTTCTTCTTTTTACTTCTTCTCATCTAAAAATTCAGAAATCATCATGGCACTTCAAAATATAAACACATATAATTGCATAAGAAACCCACATTTTCTTTAAGAAAGTGTGTTAATTACATGTTGGCCTTCAGAAATCTTGCTCACATTGTTCTAAGCTAAATTGTCTAAATGAAAATGTTTTACCCTTTAAATCCTTAAAACTTGGAGATAATTCCTAAGGAAAAAACTTGGCCACAAAATTGAATAAAGAGAATTTTTTAAAACATGAATGTTTAAAGAAATTGTGATGAATTTCTATGTACAATATCCAAATTTAATCATATAAACTGCAGTGCCATATTGCAGGTTTTTAAACTCCAGAAACCATTAAAAAAAAAAAAAAAAAAGATAAATTGGAAAAAAAATACCTATCGACTCATTCTCTCCTAAATGAAACCTACAGAGTGAAATTATAACAGAGAGAGAGAGAGAGTGACTCCGCCACTGTACAAGTGCACTCGTGGTGCTCACTTCCTTCTTGTGGGACTTTAATAAAACCTAGTCCATGCGCAGAATGCTAATTAGCAAGGAAAGCGTGAAATTTGGTTTTTAACTTTCCAGGCTCTACAGTAGTATATGAAGATGATCTAGAAGGAGGTTAGTGTGGTTGCTGGCAGTCCTCCAGCTATCATCTAGCCTTGACAGTTTCTCTGTCAAAGAAATGAGGAGGTTGCCCTGGATAATTTCTAAGGGTTTCATTTTCTAGATCTAGGATCCCGAAGCTGTTGATTTGGTGAAGACCAGAAGCCAGGTAAATACAGATCTGGAATGTCAACTCAAGCTTTCTGCATTTTATTCCAGGGTTCCTTCCTGTTATTGCTGCTATCTTTGGCATTAATTAAATATGTGATAAAGACAAGCTATATGCAAACATAAATAGGTACATACTTACAGAATTTAAGGTGGTTCAATCTGGTCTGTGCTCACTGAAAATGATTCAGCTTGTTTTTCAAGGGAGGGTAAGCCTACCCTCTCTTTCCTTTTCCCAGCACTAATTTATGTGGAGACTTTTCCTGGAATAAGATATGAGATGATAATTGATAAGTAAATATTCCTTTAAGCAGAGTACAAAGCATTTGAACACTTTGCCACACAAATACCAGGTACCTTCACATTGCCTCTCTATGCTGGCAATCCACCCATTTAACATCTTCCCAGAGAAATGTCTGTTTTCCTCTGTCTTAATCAAGAGAACACAATAATTCTCAGATATCTCCTTGGAGAACCTGATATCTATTCATTATCAAAGTCATACATATTCCACATAGCCAACCTTTCCCCCTATGTAATGGGCTTGGAAAATCATAACTTGTTTAAATACTTACCTACTAAAATCATGTGAATTTTTTACAAAGCTAAAAGTTCTTACCTGTCGTGTCTGTTCCTACACTGAAGAGTACACCAGAGTGACAGGGGAGATTAAGCATGCCGGACTTTAAAGCAGCAGTGGCCTTTGCTTAGTCACATAAGATGTATGGCTGTGAATCTCTGAGCTGCCCTGCTCTGTAGAAAGCCAGGACTTGTTCGCAGTTGCATTTGTTCTTGATTGAAAGATAAACTAGATGGAATGCAACATTTATTCAAAAATCCACTGAGACCTTCCAAGATTCTCCCAAAATCAAATACAGAGAGGTATAGACCCCTCTGAGCTCTTATCTTTTCTCTGCCACTAATTCATGATTTGACCTTGGGGTGGTCATTGTTACTCTCTGTGTCAGGGTCCTCATCTGGAAAGCTAGTGGTGGTATTAAGATACTTTCCAACTTGACAGTTCATTATTTCTCAGTTTAGGACCTTTGTCAGCCCCTGAAGCAATGCACCTGTCCCCCAAATTAATCATAAGTGGCATATTGATTGATCATTAAGGCCTCAGTGCAAATGCTTCCATCAACGTATCTCTTTCCTAAACGATCTTTTATATTCAAGATTATTGCCCTATCTTTCTGTTGAACTGAGAACGAACACTTTTCTTTAGGCCTGAATGACTTTAATACTTAAAACTGAAAATAGTATTGAGAATGAATTTTGAAGAGAAGAATAAAAAGCCCCGTATGACTGATTCACCGTTGATATTTGATTACCAAGTAAGTTTCGGGTTATTCTGTATCTTGTGGTTGCTGTACCTTTCACAGAGTTAATTTTGCAGTTGTTGTTCTTGTATTTAATTGAAAACTATTTTGAATTTATGCTTTTTAAAACCAGAGATTTGTGTACTACATGTGTAATTTATATTATCTGTAACTTGGGTAATTATCTGTTAATATTTAGTGATCATTTCCTGGGTGCATGGCACAGAACTAATGCCTTCTCCAGCAGTGAACTGCATTTAAATTAGAAATTCTCCTTATGGAAGAGACCATTTAAAAATCATTTTTCTTAATGTTATGAGGTTTGTTGAAGAATAGATACAAGCTTAGATCCTTGGTTTATACATTCTGCTGTGCCTCTTTGGGAATCTTCTTTCCTAGGGAGAAAAATCTTGATAGTACAGGTACCTGTAAGAACCTGAATGCATCTGACTGGCTGACCAAGTAGAGCTGGGAAATTTAACTGTCGTTTATCTCCATATTTAAGTCTATATTTTTCTTACAATGAGTGTATTCCTTGAAAAATATAAGGTGACATATGTCTGAAATTTAGCATAAATGTAGTTTTTTTTGTGTGTGTGTGTGAGTGTTTATTAGTGGAACATAGCATTTAATAGTGCAGACTCTAAAATCAGACTGCCTGGGTTTAACTCTGTAAGAGTGAACATCTCTCAGTTTCATTCTCTTTTGTGACTAGAAACAATGGCAATGCCTATTGTGAAAGGTTGTGGTGACCGTAAATGCAGAAGGCTTAGGACCGTTTCTGGCATAAATTAAGAATGTGGTAAACAAAACCTAAACACTTAGATTTGTTGGTACATGTTTTTGTAAAAAGTGGGTGTTTTGAAAAGATAAATGTAATAGTGAGGGTAGGAAAATGGAAAGGAGTTAAAAGTTAACTGTATACAGTGTATTCTAATTAAAGAACAAAACTGTGCAAAGTGCTTGGGGTTCTCCTTTTCAGCATAATCATAAACATTTCCCCTTGCCAATGAATGAATAAACTGGATAAAGAAAAGAGAAAGGTTGTTTTATGTGTAATTATTATCATGAGGAATCCTCTGTCAGCAGTGTGAGGAGGAGCTTTCTGTGGATGGTCAGATGGTCTCTGGAGCAAATTTTATTACCTGGAATCTATCCTTGTACTAGAATTTCACTGACATGGCATTTTAACAGGAGTGAAAAATATTTTAGCAAGAGGATTTGGTTTGCTGGTTACTTCCAAAGTGGGGCTGAGAAATATTTTAGACAATAGACTGGGAATTTAAAAGAATCAATCATGTAAGTTGGAGAATTAAGCCATGATGAATAAAATAAAGTTTGAAAGGAAGTGTCATCCAGTACCTAATGAAGGGGAGGTCTGAATGACTGGTTAATAGAAATATAAAAGAAAAAGAAATCTAAGGGTGAAATGAAATCTCAAACAGAAGGTAAAGAAGAAAGTCAGTACTCTGATTTTAGTTCATGAAAAATCTTGGGGGCATGTTCAGATAAGGCCTAGCCTCTAAAATGTGCATCTAGCATAAATTATTTGGGCTTCTATTTACATTCTGTAAAATGAGGGATTTAGACTATCCTCTGGTACTGTTATCTTTTGGTCTAAAAATTCAGTCATTTCTTTCTCTATAAAACAATATTTAACTATTTTTTCTTATAACTATCAGTTACCTTTCTCTCACAGGAAGGCACTCATTCCTAAATCTGTCTCAAATATCTTTCTTTTGATATCTTTTTAATTGTTCTGCTCTCTGCATGTCTGTCCTTAGGTTTCTTGTATGTGGTATATGAGAAGTCACTATAAAAAGATTATTCCAAGTAGCTTTGGTGATAAACAAACCAATCATTCTGCAAATTCATATACGTAGTAAGTTCTCCTTCACACTGGTCCACCTGTAAGATCCTCGGTAACTCCCAGTGATATTGAGGTGTATTTAATACCGTGTGTTTTATTGGCCTATATGCCTTTACCACTAATCCATCCCCTCTATAATTGTCTGCAGAAACTGTTGTGGTCCCGTGTGTCAATAAAGAAACAGGAATAGTTTCTAGGCCATGTGGGGAAAAAAGCTACAGTTGAAAAACAAACAACAACAACCACAACAAACTGTTTTGTTCCTGGATGAGTACCCCATTCACAAAAGGAATCGGAGGAGAGACAGAGTGTATCGAATTTCTTTCTCATTACACCTGCTCCTGATTTTCATTATACCTTCTTAATCCTCAGGAGGCCCTCCCAGATTTCTTTCAGGTCCTGCCAACAGCTGATTTTCATAATAGGCAGTATTCTGGCTACAAAGAGCTGTGCTTTTTATAAGCGTTAAGCCTATTTTGAAGCCCTCAAATTCACGGATGTACCAGTTGGCATTTTCTATAATACGCCTACTATGTGCTGAGGTGATGAGGGATAGCCTTTTAAAGCCTTGTCTTGCATAGCTAAAGAAAAGCTGTGAAACAGAATATTCATGTTTACTCGCTTCTACTGCTTGTTATCTGTGTGACCTTGTACAAGGTTATTATATTTCCATAAGACTCAGTTTGTGTTCTATAAAATATAGATAAAGCTCATATCTGCTTTACTAGTTGGCTTATGAAATAAAACAGACTATTACATACCACAGTTTCAATCAATAAACCCGTATTCATGCTAGTTGTGTTAGCTAGTTTTTGGTGAATATTTCTCTCTCTCTCTCTCTCTGTCTCTCTGTGTATGTGTGTGTGTGTGATACAGAAGGATCACATGTGGGTGTGATGGGTGCCTGCCTGTGGGTCCTTCTCACACTGGGTACTCAATCATTTGGTGAAAGTACTAGATTCAGATGTTGGGTAGTTTATGACTTTAAGTGTATAGAATAAGAAATGACTGTATTTGGGGGGAAACCTTTGTGACTAAAAACAGCAGCCAGGATTATTTGTCTCCCCACTTTCTCTGAGTTTATTTGGAGGCAGATCCTCATGAAGAGAGGAGAAGATTGGGTGGCTCTTGAAGTTTCACCCTGCTGCCTTCTATCTGCTCTTGGATGGAGTCTTAGGCTTTTAAAGTAAAAGATTCATATATTCTTATTCTTGATCTGGACTTTTCCTTTTTAGCTTTAGGACAAAAAATAAACACAATGCCTAGAAAATAATGGCAGAAATTCCAGAGCAGTTACCACACGGGGAAGCATTTCTAATAGGATCTTTTATTGAAACTGAAGTTATGAGAATGGAGTTAACAATAAAAAGCTTGTATTGCATCATTGCCTTTTAATAGCTTGTATTGCAAAAGCTGTTTTTTATCTCTGAAAAATGTCCTCCTTGAATCTGATTCCCAAGACATTAGGTAATCTGTTTTCGGAAAATTGAGTACATAGCTAATATCATACTGTTTTCTAGCCCTGTTTTCTGAGTTTTTCTCCTTCAAGTGCAAAAGCCTCACAGGTAGGTGCAAAGTCTGCTTACACAGAAGACACATGGGTGAAAAAGAATGATACAGAACAGTCAAAGCGTTACTGTAAGAGTGAATATATCTCGAAAGGCAACCTTCGATACAGAGGGCTTATTCAGAAGCTACTGTAGTAATACCATGACATTGGACAGATATCAGAATTATCACCAGAAAGCTGCTTTGCCTGGGCTTCTTGTTATAATTAGTTCTCCATCCTCAACAAGCATTCATTTCAATGAATTGAGGCTGCTGAACCTTTTTTTTTTTTTTTTTTTTTTTTTCGCCTTTATTTATAAGTTATTTAGGAGGTCACTTCTGCAGGAAATGAAAGAGGGAAGGTCATGGCAAAAATCCTATTCACTTCATTGTTTAAAAATTTAGATATCCTTGGTGTATCTTATTTAATTCTCAGAGTGTAAGCTGGTAGTTTCTTTCTCTATTTTAAGTAGAAATATAAAACACAGAGTAGCTTGTTTTTACTCAGGACCAAAAACAACCTACCATTCGTTTGAGAGAAAAAGCTCAAAGTGTCTCATTCACTACTGTGTTCCCAGTTCTTAGCATGGTGCACATAGCAGATGCTCAAGAAGTTATTTGCCAAATTAATGAGTGAAGGCTTGAAGGGAAGAATCGGTGAACAAATGATGACACATCCAGAGCACAGGTCCAGTTCTGTTGGATTCCCCAAACCACATGTTTTTCCTACTGTCCTCTGGTTTCTCCACTGATGTTTATCCCTGAGAGAAAGTCAAGGATCTGAGAAATGCTTGAGGTCTTAGCCTGGGAAAGCTTGTTCTTTATGGCACTCTTAGCAGTGTGGCCAGCATGGGAGCAGTGGATCTGGAAGAGTAGGTGGAAGAAAGAGGAACTCAGCGAGGCATTATCTTTTTGAGTTGGGAGAATAGAAAGCACATTCCTGTTTAATAGGAACCAAGTTCAAACGAATGTCGGTTCAAATTCGAATCAGATTAGTATTAAGAATAGAGAAGAGAGACAAGAGAAGTTGAAGTCTATGTCTTTACTTGATGATAGAAACAATAATTATAAGTCACTAGGATTCACCTCTGCACTCTGCAGAGCAAAAAGCATTTGTGTATTTTTCCTTAGAGAATAAGCTATGGGGCAAGGAATTCAAAAGAGCATTTGAATTGTGCACTATGCATTTTTTTTTCTTTTTTTGTAAAGTAGATCCAAAAAATGTAAGAACAACCAAAAGCTTTGTAAACCACAGCTATAAATTTTCATTGGCTTTTATGTGAGGAAAATAATTGTGAAGGAATAATGTAAATATGTTTTTTCTTAAAAAATTATTTTTAGCAATGAATTTCAGTTACACAGTTAAGAAATAAAATGGAGGCTTGGTGCCTGTAGCTCAGCAGCTAGGGCACCAGCCACATACACCGGAGCTGGCGGGTTCAAACCTATCCCAGGCCTGGCAAACAACAATGACAACTACAACCAAAAAATAGCTGGGCATTGTAATGGGCGTCTGTAGTCCCAGCTCCTTGGGAGGCTAAAGCAAGAGAATTGCTTAAGTCCAAGAGTTTACAATTGCTGTGAACTGTGACACCATGGCATTCTACTAAGGGCAACAGCTTGAGACTCTGTCTCAAAAAAAAAAAAAAAAAAAAAATAGAGAAAAGAAAAAAATGGAAAGAAGTAGAAAAAAAATGTGCAAACATATCTAATTATAATTTGTTTCCTGAATAAAGAACTAATACAACTCAATAAGAACACAAAAATACAATACAAAAATGATCAAAATGTTCAAAAAGACAGTTCTCTAAAGGGATATGATAAATACATGCATGAGAAGTTGCTCAACATCATTAGTCACTAGTAAGCATAAGCTTAAAATCACGAAGAGCTGCTACGTCTTTTTTAGAGTGGCTAAAGCTAAAGAAAAAAAAAATGGCAGTATCAGATACTGTTAGGGATGTAGAGCTGCTGAAACTCTCATGCACTGATGGTGAGAATGAGAAACGACCAAGTTGCTTTGGGACAAGTTGGTGGTTTCTAACAAAGTCAAACATACTACCAACCATTCCTACTTCTAGGATTGAGCAAAGACAAGTAGAAACATAAGACCCTTTTCTGCATCAACCACCTAAAATTAAACCCAGACCTAATGTGTAGGGTGGTTTATTTAAAATTTCTAAAGTCTAGAAACAACCCACATTCCCATTAATTGCTTAATGGATAAGGAAGCTGGGGTACATCCATATAATTTATATATTCAGAAGCAAAAAGAAAAAAATACTAATGCATGCAACTACAGGGAAGGATCTCACGTGCTTTATGCTAAGTGAAAGACGCCAACTCAATACTCCACATACTGTGTCATTCCATTTATATGATAGTCTGGAAAAGACAAAACTGTAGGGACAGAAAACAATTACTGTTTGCCAGGTACCTGGGTGAGGGAGGCTGGGATGGAAGTTATTTACATGTTCAGCGCAGCAGCGTTTTAAGCATTTGTCAGGTTCATGTAACAGTAACTTTAAAAGGGTAATTTTTGCTATATGTGAATTATACCTTAAAAATAACTTTAGCTGTAGCATTCCTCCTCAAATATTGAATGTACTCATTATAATAAGGTAAATGCAGATATGCATGCTTATCTGGGAATAAAATCTTCTTATTCTTCTGTCAGCGGTAAATACCCAGAGACATTAAAACAGAAACTTCATAAAAGTCAAAGTATTCTGCTATTGTTATTTTTTTCTTACTGGTCCTCCCTCTAGTTGGGATAAATTAGCAAGATTTTATATTATCTGAAAACAATGAAAAAAAAAATAAAAGAAGAAAAGATAATCCCTCTGAGGTCCCAAGTTCCTGAATTTTTTAAAAAAAGATAAAAATAAAGAATGTGGGGAGGAATACAATTTTTTTTTCTTTATTGTAAGGAAAAACTAGGGCAAGTACCACCAGATGGGGATTAACTTTACTTTTTTTTTTTTTTTTTTTTTTTTATCAAACTCCCAGAGAAACTGTTGATTCCACTGCCCCTTGAAACAAGCAAGAAGCATTTTCCTAGATATGCATCTGGTTAGTGGCCTAGAAAAATGCAATAAATTGTTTTTCTTATCAAGAGAAAGGGGTGAGAATTCCTCATACCCCTGGAAGCAAAGACTGAGATCTGGAGACATATATTTAAGAGCATTTAATTATACTTAATTAACTGGCAAAAAGAAGCAGCAAAGATATCTATACCGCATCAAGACTGATAGTCACTAAATGTACTGTGATTTAGAAAGTTGAATTTAAAATGAATTTTGATTACTAAAGATGGCTTTAGTAATTTGGTGAATTAACAGAGCTCTGTAAATAAAACTTCTCAAACAATTTTTTAAAGTAGAATGAATGAATAAATAAGTGAATAAATTAGGAAAAGACACAAGTGATTCATGACTCAAACAGCTCAGGAAATTATAAATTAAATGTTTGCAAACCATAGAAAGCAAATTTATTAGCTGTAATGAAAAGGTAAGAAGAACATTTTAAGTTTGGATCACTTTAATTAGTGTATAGCTTAAAATAAGATATACACACATTAAAATAATCGAGTAGGTTGAAAAAACATTGATACGTTTCCTACTGTTTTATACTTTTCTATTTTCAACATATTTCTAGTCAAAACCAAGTTTTATAAGATTAAGTGTAAAAGAAAAAAATTAGACGCTGTGCTAAATGGTCTTTTATTGAAAACTTTTGGTTACAAATATTCCTAGTTGTATTTGAAAGGTAAAGGATCAGGTAAACTTTAAATATTATTCATTACCCACTATCTATGAATCACTTTCTATGTATAACAGACTGTGTTGATATTAACAATATCAAGGGCTTCTTTTGATGGCAGTTTTAAATCATCCTTTAGACAGCCTGTGTTTAGAACACAAAGTCAGTAAACATTCTCCTGTGACATCCAAATGAACTATTTTTAAATTTCAAAATAGTATGAGAATTCAAGTGTTTTGGGTTAAATGGATTGCTTTTATAATGCTTCAGACAGGGTTATAAGGGTCCATATCACCTAGATAGTATTCATTTTACTCATTAAGTAGCTTTTTGCCCATTTTCTCCTCACCCCCACGCCCCTTGCTTGGTTTCCTCTGAGTTTTTATTCCTTTTGTACACAGGTGTCCTCAATGGTCACTTCCAATTTAATAATAATAATTATTAATAGTTTAATAGCAGGTAGATGGGGTGTATATTTTTGCATTCTTTAGATAACTTCACTTAGGATAATAGTCTCCAATATTCCAGGGTACACATAACCTCATGAACTGATGAGCACTTGGGTTGATTCCTCACCTTTCCAATTGTGAATTGTACTGAAATAAACATTCAGGTACCAGTGTCTTTGATAAAATGACTTCTTTTTCTTTCTTTCTTTCTTTTTTTTTTTTTAGTTGCCAATGCTTTATTTTTATTTATTTATTTATTTTTTAATTAAATCATAGCTGTGTACATTGATATGGTCATGGGGCATCATATACTAGCTTCATAGACTGACACATTTTCATCACACTGGTTAACATAGCCTTCCTGGCATTTTCTTAGTTATTGTGCTAAGACATTTACATTCCACATTTACTAAGTTTCACATAT